>ML800431.1:76175-106385 GCA_009831015.1 Picea engelmannii
ACTAAAATATTCGCCAAAAAATTATATATACATTTTATATTATTGATAAAATAGCCCTCAATTTTTCCTATGTATCATGGGGATTCGCCCATTTATTATACATATAAATTTAGGGGGGGTTCTTAAAATCACCCCTGTTTGTCATGGGTGTATGGCTAGTAGGGTGACACTTGCGAGGTGTGTTTCAAGACTAGACCCTTGGGGTGCTTCTTGCGGAATTGGTCAGTCTGTAATCTAAACTCCAATTGGCTTAGCCATTCTTGTTTGGCTTGACCAGTTTCCTTCACCAAGTAGAAGCTTACATGGAATCCATAAGGTATAAACACCCACTTTTTATCCTTGACTAGGGTGGCATTGTAGCCTTACAAGATGGTCTGGTAGCATATCTCTCCCACTACAAGCCAATCAGGAACATGCATTGGTAAGAGATGTGTTTCTCCAGTGGGCCCGAACACCCTAATGTAGGTATCATGCTCATCTAAGTACCAGTGGCCTACCTTTGATATCATTTTCTTGGCCGCAGTTGATAGTCTCAGGAATTCTTTCTTAAAAAGAATGAAATAAATTCGTGCAATGAATTCATCGCAGATGAGAGAGTAAGACTTCTTGTACATGTTATCCCATAGGATGCTAAAATATATGTGGACTGTGAGCTCTGCGACGTGCCAGCTCAGGTTCATGCCGACGAAAATGTTTCTAGCACACATGACATCGAGCAGATATGATGCCATGTAGAAGGCTAGTTGTTGTAGGAAAATTCCCCTACGGACAAGTGAATTCCCTCTTGGATCTTAGACCCCTATGACCAAGACAGAAAATTTCTAACTTTGATCACTGACATTCCTCTAAACATAGCTAAACTATTCAATAGAGAAGAGGAAGAGAGTATGAGTGCCTTTTTACAATGTGTGTCCTCACTTGGTCCAAGTTGATCCTTGATCCCCAAGATTTTCAACAAGTCTTGTAATCCAATAAACCACAAAGACAAAGCATAATTCCTATTCTACCATGATTAGTTTAAAACTAGATTCATCCAAAGAGACAAATCCATCCAAATGTACACCAACTTGAAGCAAACAGGCCAAGCACATGTATTAATGAGAACTCAAAAGAGATACTTACAAACCATTGATGAAGTCATAATGGCCTCTCCAAGTCCTCCTCGTCCAGCCCTTGCACAAAGCTCCCAAATCATATGTTTGATATCCTAAAGTCTCCACTTCTTATGAGATCATAAGTTTGGTATCTCTAAAATTCTCCATGCCATCCTCCTCCATGGAAATCCCTCATTATATAGGATTTGGTGGCTTAAGCACCATGGAGAGGATCTCTCATCAAATCCACTAAAAAAGGGATCTCTAAGATAATTAGGGAGAAAATATTTCTTAAGGATTTTAGGGAGGAAATATCTCTCAAGGATTTTAAGGAGGAAATATTTCAACCATCCATGAGATCCTCCACCTCCCCTTAAAAATAGTAAACCAAATGTGAGGGTCACATTTTTAGAGAATCCTTTATGGAATCTTTTGTTTCCCTTGAACATGGAACATGTTTGCGTCTCATCTTACATTTGGGTAATCTGCTTGTCTTTGAGTCATACCAATTCCATGTGTCACCATACTTTTTCTTCTAGTTGAAGAGTGCTCTTATTGTCATCACATTACATTTTCGTACTCGTCAAGTCAATGTTTCCAAGTCAGTTGTCATGCCTCATCATGTCCAAGGGAAGTTTCACTTCAAACCATCCATCTGCAGTATTACCAGTTTCCATTTCCTATGTCAGTCCATACTCATTTGATTCACCATCTTACATCACTGTCCTATGTCAATTTATTGTCGCTGATGGGGGATACATCAAGGACCTCCTTCAACGAGTCTTTTCTTGTCGACTTCAACACATCATCCAGGAATTAGACTTAAAAACTAGTTAGTACCATGGGACCTACATGATTCAATGGCAGGCCTCCTCGCCTCGGTTTACATCATTGACCTCTGATCAAATGATTCCACGAGTGTTCGACCTCGACTCATTTATTCACATTTGCTGGATTGTACTAAGGTACCTTGGGAGTCATTGACATCATTAGTGATTTCCCTCACACTTGTTAACAGTTTACATCATTGACCGGTAATCAAGTGGTCTCTACCATGTTCGACATTAGAACATCTATTCACATGGTTAGATTCGTACCACATCAGGATCAGTAAGAAGACCTCGGGTTGAGTGTTCACTCTAATATCTTCTTTGCTCAGGCTGTGAAGGTGATCATTTGAGCATGCTGATATAGATTGTCTCATAGATCCAAATTGTATTGGTTTGTGGCTATGTGTTATCATCTCGTATCTCCACTGTGTATTTTTTGTGGCTACGATTAGTTCATGTCATGGAGGTATGGATCCACATTGTATTTTTGGTGGCCATATCCTTAGTCAATATTTTTTCATGGATCCGCAGTGTAATGGTCGGTGGCCGTGCTTTGAGACATATAGTCTTTTGAGCATAGGTATGCCTACCTCAGAAATGGAACATATATTAATATTGTTTGATGGTTGTTTGCAGCTTCTCTCTAAATACTCCTTGTCCAACCCTTGCACAAAGCTCCCAAATCATATGTTTGATATCCTAAAGTCTCCACTTCTTATGAGATCATAAGTTTGGTATCTCTAAAATTTTCCATGCCCTCCTCCTCCATGGAAATCCCTCATTATATAGGATTTGGAGGCTCAACCACCATGGAGAGGATCTCTCATCAGATCTACTAAAAAAGGAATCTCTAATATATTTAGGGAGAAAATATATCTTAAGGATTTTAGGGAGGAAATATCTCTCAAGGATTTTAAGGAGGAAATATTTCAACCATCCATGATATCCTCCACCTTCCCTAAAAAATAGGAAACCAAATGTGAGGTGGATTCTCACACTTAATTACTTTCTTTTTCATGAATATTAATAATAATTAATGTAGACTTGATTCTCACACCTAAATAATCTCTTTTTTATGAATATTAATATGAATTCATGTGTACTTGATATTTTGGCCTTCATGTAATATATGCCTCCTCCAGATTGACTAGGGATTATGACATAGGTTATCCCATGGTGTCGAAGTGTATGAGACACTTATATGACACTTTACGACACTTAGGGAGAGGCACCTAGGTGTGCAAATTTCATGTGTAGCATAATGCCCCCTAAAGTGTGAGTTCAGAAGAGAGAAGGATGGTCGAAACACTTTACAAATATTTAATGCAAGGGTGTTGAGTTGGAGAACTTGGAAGAAGCTGCAAACAACCATTAAACAATATTAATATATGTTCCATTTCTAAGGTAGGCATACCTATGCTCAGAAGACTATATGACTCAAAGAAAGACCGTCGACCAATACACTGCAGATCCATGAAAAAATATTGACTAAGGATATGGCCACCAAAAATACAATGTGGATTCATACCTCCATGACATGAACTGATCGTAGACAAGAAAAATACATAGTGGAGCTACGAGATGATAAAACATAGCCACAAACCAATATAATGTGGATCTATAAGACAAACTATATCAACATGCTCAAATGATATCCTTCACAGCCTGGGAAAAGAAGATATCAAAGTGAACACTCAACCCAGGGTCTTCTTACTGATCTCGATGTGGTACAAATCTAACCATGTGAATAGATGTTCTGATGTTGAACATGGTAGAGACCACTTGATTATCGATCAATGATGTAAACCATTAACAAGTGCGAGGGAAATCGCCAATGATGTCAATGACTCCCAAGGTACCCTAGTACAATCCAGCAAATGTGAATAAATGAGATGAGGTCGAACACTCATGGAATCATATGATCAGAGGTCAATGATGTAAACCCACTGTTAGAGGTGAGGATGCCTACCATTGAGGCATGCAAGTCCCAAGGTACTAACTAGTTTCTAAGTTTAATTCCTAGATGATGTGTTGAAGTCGACAGGAAAAGACTCGTCGAAGGAGGGCCTTGATGTATCCCCCATCAGCAACAAGAAATTGACATAGGAAAGTGATGTAAGATGGTGAATCAAATGAGTATGGACTAACACAGGAAATGGAAACTGGTAATACTATAGATGGATGGTTTGAAGTGAAACTTCCCTTGAACATGATGAGGCATGACAACTGTTTTGGCAGGATCGACTTGACGAGTACCAAAATGTAATGTGACGACAATAAGAGCACTCTTTGACTGGATGAAAAATTATGGAGACACATGGAATTGGTATGACTCAAAGACAAGCAGATTACCCAATTGTAAGACAAGACGCAAACAGGTGCTATCTTCAAGGGAAACAAAAGCTACCATAAAGGATTTTCAAAAAACTTGACCCACTTCCTTCAATTCCCCCCCCCCACCTAGATAGATGAGTACCTCTTTTTAATTTAACGAGCTCGAGGTGGGTAACACATGCTCGATATAACTCACCTTCGGTATGTCCCTCTTCCTTTGTTTAATGAACTAGAAGAAGTAAGGGTTCGTTCCCATATGGGCCCTTCAATGTGTGATTTTAACGAGTCCAGAGAAGGAAAACTCGGTGGTTTTTCATGTTTAGAGAGTCTGAAAATAACTTAAAGGCAACTCCAAGGTTATCATTTTTTATAATTTTAGTCTCATGAGGCCGAAAAATAGATAAACTACCACTCGAAATATGCCCTTTCAAACATTTTAATGAGTGTGAAAGGAAGAAAGATCACTCGACAATCTTTTCATGTTTAGAGAGTTTGAAAAGAGCTTAAAGGAGACTCCAGGGGGTTCCTTTTTCGTATAACCTTTACGAGTCCGAAAAGTGATAAAAGTCTACTCGGTTACATTCTCATGTTTTTTTTAGTGTGATAAAGAACAATTTCTAAGTTCGATAATGTATTCTCATTCATTTACGAGCACGAGAAAGAACAAAGACTAAGCTTGGTATTGGTTTCATTTTTACACAAGCTTGAAACAAAATTAAACTATGCTTGTAAATTCCCAATGTAAATTCCAAAGGTTGGGATACCCATGGATGGTTGGTACTCTACCCCCAGCTTGAAAAGCTAGTGGCTTAACTCCAGAATGATAATCAAATTCTGGAGACATGCCCCCCAAGCTTCATTTCATTCACTGATTTTGAGGTTGTCACCAATTTATGTACTAGATGGAGAAAAGGGATAAGCGTGGATGAAAATAAGGTTCAAATACGAGACCTAATGAAAGACTCAACTCGAAATCTATGATATCTAGCTAAAAACTCGAATCGATATCTACGAGATCTAGCGAAAGACTCGAGAGAGGTGACTGTTTCATTTTTTAATGAGCTTGCTATAGAGAGGAAAACTATGCTTGCGATATCTACTTGATCATGGCTTCCAAGAGGACAATTCTTCGAAAGGAATACATGTCAAGGGAGAAACATCAATCATGGCTTCCAAGATATCTTCACTAGATGGAAGAAAAGAACTCTGAAAGGAATACATGTCGATGACCTCAATAAGGGTAGGGAGATATGGCTCTAATAGCCCCATCGAAGAGATGACCATGTCAACTACCAGATCAAAGTCAGGAGAAGGGATATTCTCTCTCGTACAGGGTTGAATGCATGGCAGATAACGCCACATAATTTACCTGTGGCAGGGGAAATTTTGTCTACATATAAGAACCATTTAGGTAGGTCATTGGGTTGGTAATCAAGTCAGGATCAATGCATGGAAGTTGATCAATAGACACAATTCTTCCATCGTGAGGGAAATATATCCCACGAAAAAAAGTGGACATAATAGCTTTCATGGCATAGACATAATCTTGCCCAAGGAGTAAATCAAAATCCAGGGGGTCCTAGACTACCATAACATCAATAAAGATATTTTTCCCTCCCAAAGTTATGGGAAACCGAGGAAGGACTCCTAAAGGGTGACTGGTTCTTCTGTTAAAATCTAATAGACTCTGTGTAACTGGTACAAGAGGAGGATAATCGAAAGCTTTCCAAGCAATAGAGGCTAAAATACTAATGGACGCACCTTCATCTATCAGTGTCTGAAGAATGGCCCGACCACAAAACTGTACTATAATCTTGAAAGGAATGTGAGAGGGAAGATGAGGTGCAGTTAGTGCACCCCAATCAAAAAAGGATGGCCTCATTACTTGGAGGTGGTTTCATGGGAGAAGGAGGAATTCCCCCCAACATGGTAGATTTTGTATCAACAAGAAAAACGTGGGAAGTATCAGGTTTACTCTCTAGAGGGAGAGTAGGATCGACCAAATATGGGATTGGATTGACCACTTGGGTTTTATCTTCCAAGAGGAGAATAGGGTCGATGGATGGTGCAACTAGAGCGACCACTTTGGATTCACTCTTTAGATGAAGAATTGGATCAACTAATTATGTAATCGAAGTGACCACTTTGGCACTCTTCGGATGAAGGGTGGGACTAACTGATGAAGGGACTAGATCAGTCACTTGGGTTTCACTTTTTAGATGAAAAGTGGGGCTGATCGATGATGGAACTGGATCAACTACTTTGGTTAGTGGTTCAATTGAGGATGAAACTAGATTGACCACCTGATCAACCAGATTGAACGGGGATGGAACTAGATTTACCATTCCATCAACTAATGATGGGTTGGGAGAAATCTTACGATAACCAATTGAAATTTGAAGATTTTCCAAAATAGAAGAAGCCTCGTCCATACAAGGAAAAAGGTGAGAGTAATGATCACCTTCACATAACATGCAAGGAAACTTGGCAGTTGCCTTCTTCTTACCAACCTTGATGTCACTAGCTGATAGGGCATCACCAACATGTCCAGCAGGGGCCGATGACGTGGAAGACCACATTTCTAAGACCTTGGGAAGACCAGGAAAATCCCTCAAAAAGTGGTCACCCTTACAAAGACTTCAAGGGAATTTGGGTTTCAGATTCTTCATTGTAGTCTTATTGACCTTACCAACACTCCTAGTATGATTAACAATAGTGGGTTGCTTGGATCCAAAATTTGATGTAGTTGGAGGCTTGGTCCCTTTCTGATGCAGGAGCATCACTAACATCAAGCGAGCGTGGGGCAAGCACCAACGCATTTTGTGCACATGATGAATTGTTTAAAAAAAATTGAAGATGTATGCTCCAAACGTAAATGTAATTGTTAAGGAGAGGCGTACTTCTTGATTTGTAATCAGACCTTGAGCGTCCCGCTCTCGTCTGAAGGACTAAGAGGCATTTATGCTAGTTAATGTAAGTAGGTAGCTTTGAATTCTTAGATTAGACAGTTTTAGGAGCGAAGGGAAAATGGATATAGACACCCTCATTTGTATCATTATAACATTAGCAAGAGCAACATAATCAATCAAGAGAGCAGAGAGTTGTAGTTGAAAACACCCATGTACAGAGATTTGAATTAATAGAAAGAGCTTCGATTCAAATTCATGGTGTCGTATTTGTTCTCTGTGTATGCATTGTGAATGTTATGCTCATGGATTTTTATTCCCTGTTATACATTTTATTTGATGTGTGAATGTATGATTTCATGTTAATGTCTGAAATCTGAAGAGAGGGGGAATAGAGAATGAGTTTCAATTGTTTCTCTTCCTGAGAAAGAGTTCTCCTACAAGGAGTGCAGTGAAATCGTCCGCAAGGTGTGCGTTGATGGAGGTCAGAGTTCGTCTCTGCAAGCTCAAGAGAGATAACACGGTTCTCATTCTCGTAGAAGTGTAAGTTAATCATAGGGGCCATGCCAGGAGTGTGCAGGCCAAGTGAAGTCTCAGTGTTTGCAAACTGAGCGAAGTGCTGGAAAGACTGTTGTTGCAGAGAGTGCACAGAGTCGGAGAATTCAATACCTGGAAGCATTCAAGAATTTTTGTAAAGAATGTGTGCAGGAGTCTTCTTGAAGACTCGAGTCATGGAGAAAGCTCAGGAGGTTCAATACCTTGAAGAATTCATAGAGAAGGCATAGAGATATCGTTTCGCGGGTGGACAAGTTTTGTGAAAGATCATTTTGTTCATTTTGCAGAAATCACCAAGGAGGAATTTGACAATCGAAGTTCTCCGTGGAGAATTCACGAGGTCTCGGAAGCCGTCATATCTCACAGAGGAGAAAGGAGGTTATGGTGTGTGTTTTCTAAGTAAAAATCTTGGGAGTATAAAGCCGTAGGATCTGGGCCAACAGGGCCGTCAGATCACTCGCATATTTTGCATCTTAGGGTTTCGGGAGGTGAATAGTCAAAACTTTTGTAGCGAGACTCGCGAAATCGAGAAAGGAAAAGTCTTGAAATAGCGAAGAAATCTGAGCCATTTTCTAGAACAAGGGCATGTGTCGCAAGATCACCCATATCGGGGACTCGGATATCGAAGGTCCGAAAGATAATTTTTTCAACTTCCCAAGTAGCAAAGTTGCGAAAAGAATCAGGATCGTCCATCTGAGAGTGAACAGGTGTCGTGCTCGCCAACATGGAAGTCATACTTTGTTAACCATTTCGGGGTTTTGTGAGTTGGAGAGTCAGAATTTCAACATCAGGAATCGCAAAGTCGCGATGTCCAAAATTCCGAAAAAGGCGGGAAGTTCTCTGTGGGACCCGCATAGATGACATGTCAGAATTTCACCATTTCGGCATATCGGAGGGTAAGGGGTCGAGGATTTCATCCCAAAAGTCCCAAAGTCATGAATTAATCTAATATGCCCATTGGAGGAGGACAGGTGGCAGAGATCAGAGGAGCTCGTGAACTCAGAGGTTCACCGAGTGAGAGCCCAAAATTTGGGTGCTCCAAGTTGTGAGAAGCGAAGTCGCGAAGTGTCGAGGTTGCACATAAGAGACACGTGGCAGAATCGCAAGGTGGGCTCAGGAAGTGGACTGGAAGACACACGTCACACATTTGTAGGAGTCAACACTCCATTGACCTCTCACGTCTCGGGGACTCGGGAAATAAGGGAACAAGAGTTCGAGCCTTCGACTCACAATGTCGTGAGTAGCGAGAACGAGAGGAGAAAGGTCAAATCTCACCTCTCAGGGGTTCGGGAAGGAAAGGTGACAAGGTTGGACCTTTGAACTCACAAAGGTGCAAGAGTCGAAAGGTGCTAGTGCTTAGCCTAGCCGGTTGTCGCGCAAGGAGGGCACTGACAAAGGGAGAGTTGTACCCATTTTGCGACCTCGATTATCGTGGGATTGTAGAGGAAGAGATGGAGTTCACGAGATCGCGAACTACGAGAAAGAACCTGTGGATTGATTAGAAAGGGGATTCCAGAAGAGAATCCAAAAGAGATGATTCGGCTCGAAGGGCATATAGAACGATCATGTGAGTGGATCTCGGCCTGAGGGCCGATAGGTCTGTGTCACTTTTTGGTTCTTCTTCTTCTTCTCTTTCCATTTCTTCTTTTTCTTATCAACCTGGCTACTCACTTTAGAGCTTTCACTAAGAGAAGAAGGATAAAGGGAAGGAGACATGACATATGAAGAAGGAGAAAGGTTGACATGAGGTTGATGTGTGGGTGTTGTGCTTACATCTGAAGCACTTGCTGCATTCAAGATTACTGGAGTGGAAAACAACGATACCAGTAACCCAATTGTGAGACCTGAAGGCTCAAAGTAGCGATGTAAGGAGGACCAATGTTTCTATAAGAAGGAAAAACAAAAGGTTCCCCTAGAGCAGGGGTTGCTCCAATGGTAGTTCCGAGAATTGATGCCATTAAACAAAGATCCAACCTAGAGTCTGCTAGGGAAAATAAACAACACATGCTAAAAATATAGGAAGCAATCAAACAAACAAAACCTTCTCACAATGAATGCACTAGTTGGTGATGAAATCCAATGTCGCAGGAACAATGTAAGAAGTGGTTGAGATAGAGCAGGTGGAAAAGTTATGTTGATGACTTGCTTAATGTACTTACACCCTGGTGCAAGCTACCACATATAATCATGGGTATACCCTCCAAGGAGCCCAAGTTATTTTGGCCAATGTTGATTCCAAGTACCGTGAAGACTTTCCCTCCACATTCACCTCGTTTAAAGACCATAAAGGGATAGGCTACTAAGGTTACCAACTACAACAATGATACCTGGGGAAACAATCGATAGTCCGATCCACACACAAAGGCAGGGTGTATATCCCGAAATCAACTCAAGAGGATCCCACACATAATCATGGGTATAACCTCAAGTGACCCCCAATAATACGCGCAATCTCTACACTAAGACCAACAAAGCAGGGTGAGTAACTCTGTCAGCCCTAATGCGACCTCGTGATTGACCCTTGTGTTAGAAGGGCTTCTAATTCAATATTCTATGTTTGTTTACATATTTGAAAAGTTATCTTTCACACCTATTCCAAAGCCCTACACCCTAAACTAATGTAGGTTTTCTACCAGAAGATATAAAAATGTCTAATAAATTTTAGTTTAGCACTTGATTTTTAAAGGTTGTTGTTTACAAAAGAGGAAAATGGCATGGAGTAAATTACGTTTTGACCAAATCTAAACAATTCAAATAAATTAGAATTCAAATATTTCACTTTGATGAAAGCTATATTACGATAAGGAGAAAACGTTTATCATTCCCAGATGCACAATGCCTCGAAATGCCAATAACCATGCAATTTCGCTACTTCAAATGCAAGCTAGTTTCACTACCCAAAAAGAAAGAATGCATCTATCTTGTTTGTTTGAGTCTAATCTAGAAATAAATTATAATTAAAATCTTCAATGCTCCACAAATTTCAATCAAAAGAAAGAGTCATATGCAGATGCAAAAGACACGAAGCGACAAAGGTTTCAAAAAAAACATGCACTCAAAGAAATGAGAACTAAAAGAAGACAAGTAGAAATTTGTTATAAAAATAACTCAATAAAGGATTTTAAAACCAAAAATCATACAAGGAGTACAAGAATATGCAGATAAGAATCCAAGAAAAAACAGGGACAAAGAGAAATCACTCAAATTGTCCCGACAAAACAAGCAGCTAGAAAGGGAAATTTCACATTTATGAAACAATTTCAAGCTCCAATAAATACAATAGGGAGTGATAAGAACCAAATATAAACCTAAATAACTTCACAAACCAATCAAAAATTCTGGGTAAATACTTCCACAAAACAGGCTGAGAAAATCTGAGCAGAAAAGGGCAAAAATCCTCCAAAAAGGAGACTAGTGCTCCCTGTCTCAAGGGTACAGAGTGTTGCAGTGCTCCCTAAATAATTGTATGGGGGCACTGATGAGATATTAGTTCTTTTATATGGCCTGGGGGGGGGGGGGGGGTGTTGATCTTCCTAGAACCTAAAAAAAAGAGACAAAAAATGAAAAAAAACTCACCCAGAATGCATAAAAATTGGCGAAATTGCTAGTGAAGATGGGAGAAAGGTAATGGATCATAAAAAAATAGTAAAACTGATATAAAAGGTGGGAAAAGGGCAGGAACAATCCAAGTAAATACAAAACAATTTCTATCCCCAGTGGAGTCACCAATTTCTGTTGTAGGAAAATTCCCATGCGAACAGGTGAATTCCCTCTTGGATCTTAGACCCCTATGACCAAGACAGAAAAGTGCTAACTTTTATCACTGAAATTCCTTTAAACACAACGAAACTATTCAATAGAGAAGAGGAATATAGTATGAGTACATTTTTACGACATTTTTCCTCGCTCGGTCCAAGTTGAGCCTTGATCCCCAAGCTTTTCAACAAGTCATGCAATCCAATAAACCACGAAGACAAAGCATACTTCCTATTCTACCATGATTAGTTTAAAACTAGATTCATCCAAAGAGACAATTCCATGCAAATGTACACCAACTTGAAGGCAACAGGCCAAGAACATGTATTAATGAGAACTCATAAGAGATACTTACAAACCAATGATGAAGTCATAGCAGCCTCTCCAAGTCCTCCTCATCCAACCCTTGCACAAAGCTCCCAAATCATATGTTTGATATCCTAAAGTCTCCACTTCTTATGAGATCATAAGTTTGGTATCTCTAAAATTATCCATGCCCTCCTCCTCCATGGAAATCCCTCATTATATAGGATTTGGAGGCTTAACCACCATGGAGAGGATTTCTCATCAGATCCACTAAAAAACTGATCTCTAAGATATTTAGGGATAAAATATTTCTTAAGTATTTTAGGGAGGAAATATATCTCAAGGATTTTAAGAAGGAAATATCTCAAGCATCCATGAGATCCTCCACCTTCCCTAAAAAATAGGAAACTAAATATGAGGTGGATTCTCACACTTAATTACTTTCTTTTTCATGAATATTAATAATAATTCATGTGCACTTGATTCTCACACTCAAATAATCTCTTTTTCATGAATATTAATAATAATTCATGTGTACTTGGTATTTTTTCCTTTATTTAATATATCCCTCCTCCACATTGACTAGGGATCGTGATATAGGTTATTCCATGGTGTTGAGGTGTATGGGACACTTATATGACACTTTACAACACTTAGGGAAAGGTACCTAGGTGTGCAAATTTCATGTGTAACACTGGCTCTCCTTCATTCGGTGTCTAAGCCTGTTGTATACAGATGCTCAATTGTTTCGAAATGATTTCCCCCCAGTTGAAACTGCTCCTAGAGATTGTCACTATGTAAGATAAGGGAATCCATGCCTCTGAAAATATGGAGCAGTCCTTCTCTCCATACAATCGGCAAATGAGAGACATCAAGTAAATGTATGTCTCCCTTAAGTTGGTCGTCTGGTACTAGCCAGTGCTCTGGTTGGTGTATTTCTTTTCTTCCATCCACCATGAGGACATCACCGGGCTGGTGTTGTGGCACTCGTAGAAATTCACAACAAAATTTGTATTCATCTACTCCTTGGGGTCTCAGAGTTTGTAGTATTTCTGGACCTCTATCGGTAGGAACACCCTGACACACCCACCATTGTCATCATTGATTAAACACTTATGTGTTTTCGTGTGGTCGATGAGCCACTTCAAGAGTTATATACAAGGAAACATAGGGGTTCTTCTTGCTACCATGTTGTTATAGGAATATCCCCCTGCGAACAGGTGAACTTCCTCTTGGATCTAAACCCCTATAACCAAGACAGAAAGGTGCTAATGTTGGACACTGAAATTCCTTATAATGAATATAAACTAGTCAAGGAAGAAGAAGGAACGAGTATAAATACTTTAACGATGTTTGTCCTTGCTTGATCTAGGCTGATCTTGATCTCCAATCTCTTCAGAAGGTCCTGCAATCCAATGAGCAACAACGATGAAACATTACTTCCCATTCTACCATGGTTAGCTTAAAAAATGGATCTATTGAAAGAAACAAGTTCATGAAACATACACAAACTTAAAGGAAACAATCCAAGCACATATATATTAATGAAAACAAAGCAAGGTGCTTACAACTGTAGATGCAGATGCAACAACTTCACCAATCTCTCTTTGTCCAAACCCTTTTCTCAAATGATCCACAAACAAAATGACTATGCTTCACTGATTATCTTTCTTATGAGACCATAAGTTTGATGCCTTCAATGTCTCTCCACTTTCACCATGAGGAGGCCTCCATATATAGGCTTGAAGAGGCCCAACCACCTTAGAGATTATTAGGATAGGTTGAGTATCTTTCTCCATCATTTGTGGATCCTCCCTAAGATCCATCCTTGACCTCAGATTCGAATCCAACTAACTCTAAAGATGAGGGGGATTTATCCTTGATTTTCCCCAACAGTCCAAGATTCCCTCAAAACAGGCTAGCTCTCCCCCAAAAGGGTACACAGAGCATTGCAATGCTCCCCAAAGGTGGTCAAGGAGTCCTAGCACTCCCTAATAGTGGGTAAGGGAGCGCTGCCCTTCAAAAATGACTTTTAAGTGCTCTTTTTCATGGAAAAATCTTTGTACTCTTTGTCTAATGATTTTTCCTTCTTAAACCAGCCTTTGAGGGTGTCTTCAAGTGTTCTTTGTAATGTCATTCGAGACACAACATAGGCAAGATGATAATATGTTGTTTGCGACACTTGTGGCCAAAATGCGACACTTGCGACACTTGAAATGACGACAATAGGTCATCATTGGAGTGAGTAATTTTGATGTGTAATGGATTGCCCCCCAAAGTGCGAAGTTAGAAGATGGGAACTGATGATTGAAGTACTTTGTAGAATTTTTCGAGCAAGAGTATGGACTCATAGAACCTGATAGAAGCTACACACAACCATCAAACAAATATTATGATATGTTTCAAACCCAAGGCAAGCATACCTATGCTTGGTGATAAATACTTTCAAGCTATGGCTGCCATAAGATACACTGTGGATCCATAATTATATTGATAAAAAGGGTATAGCCACTGAAGATACAATGTGGATCTATACTTCCATGACATGAACTAATCGTAGCCACAAACAATACATAGTGGATCTATGAGACGACAAGACATAGCCACGGACCCATAGAAAGTGGATCTATGTGACAATATATGTGTCAATATTCAAGAGAAACGTTGTCGTAACCCAGGAAAAGTACATATTAGAGTGATTACTCAACCCAAGGTTTGCTTACCGATCCTGATGTAGTACGAATCTAACCATGTGAATAGATGTCTTGATGTCAAACATGGCAGAAACCACTTGATTACTAGTCAATGAGGTAAATCGTTAGCAATTGCAAGGGAAATCACTATTGATGTCAATGATTCCCAAGGTACCCTAGTACATTCCAGTGAATGTGAATAAATGAGATGAATTCTAACATTCATGGAATCATCCGATCAGAGGTCAATGATATAAACCCACTGTCGGATGCAAGGAGGCATGCCATTGAGGTATGCAGATCCCAAGGTACTCACTAGTTTCTAAGTCTAGTTCCTGGATAATGTGTTCAAGTCGACAGGAACAAACTTGTCGAAGGAGGGCCTTGATGTATCCCCCATAAATGACATGAAACTGATACAAAGATGTAAATTGGTGTATCAAATGAACATGGATTGACATGGGTATTGAAATAGGAAATTTGTGATGGTTGACTCTCGAGGCAGATACTTCCCTTGAACACTGAGGCACAACAGTAGAAACATGACATGGACCAAAACACGATGATGCAGTGGATACTGTGACTTTTTTCAGGTGACCCAAAGGAGTAAGGAGACTTAGAGGATTGGTTCAGTGAAGAGTTCAGTGGATTAAAATGCATGCAAAGACAAAGTGTCGTCTTCAAGGGTGACTTAAGAGTGACTGGTTATGTTTTCAAAAAAAAATTGCTTGGCTTGTTTCCTTCAAAATTCCCCCCCATCCAGATAGATGAGTACTTAATTTTTATTTAACGAGCTTGAGGATGGTAAGACATGCTCGATACAACTCACCTTGGGTAAGTCCCTCTTCCTTTGTTTAATGAACTGGAAGAAGTAAGGGTTCAGTCCCATATGAGCCCTTCAATGTATGATTGTTTAACGCGTCCAAAGAAGGTAAAATCGGTGATTTTTCATGTTTAGAGAGTCTGAAAAGAACTTAAAGATGACTCCAGTGTTGTCCTTTTTCATAATGTTAGTCTCACGAGGCCGAAAAAGAGATAAATTATCACTCGAAAGACACCCTTTCAAACCTTTTAATGAGTGGGAAAGGAAGCAAGATCACTCAGCAATATTTTCACATTTAGGGAGTCTGAAAAGAGCTTAAAGATGACTCCAGGGGGTTCCTTTTTCATGTATCCATGCGAGTCTGAAAAAGAGATAAAAGTTTACTCTGTGCGTTCTTGTGTTTTTTCGAGCATGAGAACGAACGAAGATCATGCTCATTAATGCGACAAGATAAAAATCGAACCAAATTTCTTCGAAACCTGCAAATAATGATAAAAATGCACACCAGGGTATTAATAATGCCTCCAAAATGTTTCTCAAAGCCCAAAATAACTATTTTTTTTGCAAAAATGAAATTTTATAATAGTAATATGGGGTAAAAATGTCTTTTACCAATTCATTTGTGTCGAGACTTTAGTAGTGGAGAAATTGAGCTTTGGAGGGTGAATCTTGCATCCATCGGTGTTGGAGGTATGGTCATCTATTTTTGTCTTTGTATGGATCAGATTGGTCCTCTTCTTCTTTCCTTCAATTTGCATGGTTTAGATTTTATTTTTGGGTGATTATTATGCTTTAAAAATGATGCCCTAGGAGGTTCCAAGTGCCGAAAAGAGCTTGGCGCTCCCCTAAAGGGATAGGGTGAGTGCTACCCAATTTTTCAATGCTCCTCTAAGCCTAGAGAGGGTGCACTAGCACTCTATTCAGGGATCAAAGGGAGCGCTGCCCAAAAATGCATCAAAATGCCCTAAACCCTCGACGCTCCTCTAACAAGCTAGGGGGAGTGCTAGTTAGAAAAATAATGCCTTGGTGTGCTTGTAGTGGGAGCGTTGGCACTTTGGTGAGCTTGTTGCAGGAGAGTTAGTGCTCTTATGGGAGATTAAAGGGAGATTTAGCATCATAAACAAAGAAAAAATGATGTTTTAAGTTTTAATTGCCCAAAATTTTGTCAATGTAGCATGACTAATGATCTTTGGTTGATGATGATTGTAGGTTATATTCGGAAAAAATTCATGATCAAGTGAAAATAAAGAGAGCATGAGCTCAATGATGTGGCTTCCTTGCAAAACCCCCAATCAAGGGCCACATTGAGGAATTGCGGTCTCCTCAAGTTCTTTAAGATGCGAAAGATGAAGAAGCAAGTCCTCCTTCTCGAGTACATGATCGGGTTGTGGAACACTGTGGAACAGGGGTTCCAAATTGGGACACAACTTCTTACCATTGAGTTAGAGGATGTGTATTTCCTGACCAGCCTCTCAAAAAGAGGGGCCCCTATTATTTTATCTAGGAAGAGGACACTTCCTATGCCTGTGGAATAGTACCTGGCAAATCATTGTGTCCCAGGATCAAGATTGGTGAGAGGTAGGATCATGATCAAAGATGTCAATGATCTACCTCTTCAATCTATTCTATTTTCCATTACGAGTATAGCGGGTAGTACCAGATCACACTTGGTTTCGAGATCGCAGGTGGCTTATTCTTTACAGTGTTTGGAGCCAACTCTATTTAACTGGAGTGCAGGATTCCTTCAAAATGTGAAGGAGCAGATTTTGAGATGCAGGGCAGGGCAGCAGAAGCAGTTCGGATATGGTTCATTTCTGGTTTCATTATTTCTAGAACACATTCCTTATATGCAACCACATATTGCATTAGTAGTACGACCGACAGGTGAACCACGTATGGAACACTGGACAAGTTTGTCTGTGAGGTTGGAGATAGAGTCTGAGTTCATATTTACAGGTGACTTCTTCACTTGGCTGAGATGCCAATTGATTGTCATCGAGAATTTCCCATATGCTGGAGTGGATTTTTGGGGCAGCATGGACCTGGTTCTTCCAGATGGAATGGACTAGGATGCATCAGGTTAGAAACCAAAACAATCTTGTCAAGTTTTTTTTTATTTTAAAATTTATATATTTTTTTTAGGTACCTAGAAAGTTTTTAGCATACGTATCGTTTCATCGTGCAGACAAGGGAGAAACACATCTGGCAAAGGTACCAGCACTAGGGCATCGTGGAGATGCTCATATAGTAGTAGATCATGAGGTAGTGACAGGGGGTCTACGGGAGTTCGAAAGAAACCTCCAAGGTCTCAAGATGGGCATCCCTCCTCTTAGGAGGTGGGATGTGCCCTTACATCTACAGAGATATACCATGGGAGTTCCTGAGAGTCTTAACCCTTTAATGAGATGAGTAGCCCACACAGTGGTGTGCTACTCAGAGCACAATGTGATGTAGCAGGATTAGAACCTTCCTGATGTTTTTGTATAGTATGTATGACGATGTTATGGGCATGAGGACCCAAAATGTTTCTCTTCTATGTACCTTTTTTGATATAATCAAACATTTTCTATCACATCGTATATATATAGATATTTGAGTTTTACAGTGCCAAATGATGTTTGCAAATAATGATGTCGTTATGTGATGCATTTTAATTTACATGTGATGTATGATTTATTTCCTTTATGAAATCTCATCTATGTGAGAGATACCGATGCATGATGTAATTGGCTAACGAATCCGAGGTAGTATTGAGTTATCTTGGCATGTGTCTGTATTCGATAAAATAAAAAATTCTTTCAAGACGATGAACTCATAGATGGAGACATAATAGGATATGATTGTCAATGGCATAGATTCGATTAAGTTGACATACCACGAGTTGGGAGTCTAGGTTAATGATGATTAGAGAGATACCTAGGGAAGAGGATTCGGTTAAAATCCCGACAACAACATGATATTCTACCATTTTATTAGTTGTTGATCCTAAGAAAATGCATTATGAACTTACCAACTCATCAGAGTGGTAAATGACCCAAGCTACAGAAGCAATGTTCTGGGTGTGCCGACTAGCGCCATCCGCAAACCCAAGAAAGATAGGAAAGGAAGATGTCATCTTTCCACATAAGCACAAGACACAATATGAGTGGCTAAGGAAAAAATCATGCACACAAGAGAAAAAGACACACCAGACTAAAAATACAATAGTGTACAAAGCACGCATGCTAGATGTTCTATGCATAGTACTTCTTAAGGTAAAGGTTGTTTTGGGGCTCACCCAGGGAGATTCTGTCATAGTCAACTAGATTGTAGGCGCCTCTATGTAAAACATGTTTCACGATGTAAGGACCATGCCACAGAGTTTCTAACTTTCCTGTCCCTAACTTATCATGAGCCTGGTCATAAATGAGGACTAAGTCTCCTTCTGCAAAAATACGAGGGTAGACGGATTTTTCATATTCATTCTTGATTCTCTTTTGATATGTCTCGTTAATGAGAGTAGCATCACAATGTGTTTAATCCAACATAGTCAGATGTAGGAGATGTTACAGAAGTATGGGGAAGGATTTCTACTTTGAGTTTCAACGAGGGAATGTCTCACTCGATTGGTAAAATGACTTCTATGCCATATACTAACTAGAAAGGAGTAAATCCGGAAGCAGTTTTCACTGAGGTACGGTAAGCCCAGATAGCGGAGAAAAGTTGTAGATGACAAGATGTTTTGTTCTCCCATACCATATGTTGAATCATGGTTTTCAGGACTTTTTTGATGGCTTCAACTTGTCCATTTTCTTGAGGATAGTACGGGGATGAGTTCTCATGGAGCAAACCTAACTTGGCATGCAACTCACTCATCATCTGGTTTTGAAAGTGTGAACCATGATCAGTGAAAATGGCATGTGGAACACCAAAGAGATTGATGATGTGGTTGAAGAAGAAAAGAGCCACAGTATGACCATCATTCAGAAAGGTAGGCATAGACTCCACCCATTTTGTGAAGTAATCGATGCCAACGATGATATAATTGTGCCCCCCGACTGAGGTAGGCTTACACTGCATGAAATCAATGCCCCATTTGGCAAAGGGGCCGATGGAAATAATGCGATGTAGCGGAGCGGGGTGGGTGCATGCCTTCTTATGAAAAACTTGATAGGGTAGGAATTTGTTTATGGCCTCAATACAATATTTGAGAATAGAGGGAAAAAAGTAGTTAGCATGTAAACAATTTTGAGTTGTATACATCCCAGAAAGGTGACTACCACATGCTCCAAGGTGACAGTCATTAAGGACGTGTTCAGCCTCTTCATGAGTAAAACATCGCCGCAGGATAGTATCAATACCATGGCGAAACAAAGTGTCGCCGCTGATAAGGTAGTGTCAAGAATGGTAACAAATACGACGACGTTCTTCGCGAGAGATATCGAGCTGAAAACGTTGGGTTTAAAGATAGAGAAAGATATCTCCATACCAGGGATTGGACGTGCTAATGAGAAATAGAGTTTCATCGGGGAGATAATATTTTGGTGCAGTATCTTCATCAGCATGGGGAAGGTCGTAGATGAGATCTACAAACACTAAGGATTCTTTAGCTTTGGACTTAGCAAATTCAAGATTGAATTCCCGAAGGATGACGATCCATTTGGAATATTTTCGCCCGATAACTTGACGTGTCAGAATATGATACATGGGGTTTGAGTCCGTGATAACTGTGGTGGTGCGTAGCAATATGTAATGGCAAAATATCTTGACAACGATGATGGCTACTAGAGCCAAATTTTCAATATGCGAGTATTGGAGCTCAGGACTGGATAGAATTTTGCTCAGATAGTATATCACATGTTCTTCATCGTTAGGGTCCTCTTGAACTAACACCATATCAATATTGGAAGTAGAGGCTACTAAGTAAAGGATATAGTCCTTCGTATAATTTGGAGGATGCAATAGAGGTATGTTGGTCAATGCATGCTTAAGAGCATCAAAATATCGTTGAGCAGTGTCATCCCAGATGAAAAGAGTGTCTTTCTGCAACAATCACATAAATCCTTTGGTAATCTCAACATAGTGACATATAAAACGAGGAAGGAAGTTTCCTTTCTCCTACAAACTTTGGAGTTGGGTTAAGTTATTAGGTGGAGGTAAAGCAAGAATAGGTTTAATTTTTAAGGGATCCACCTGAATCCCCTCTTTGGAGAAAATGAAACCGAGGATTCAACCTGATTCGACAACAAAGATACACTTGTGTGGGTTAAAACAAATACAATAGAACTGAAATCGAAGAAAAATAGCCTGTAGATGACCAATATGGTCTGATCTGGATGAGTGGCCAAGTAAATCGTTGAGGTAGGGTTCTGCAATATGTTTGATATCATGAAAAGCATATGACATGGCCCTCTGGAATGTAGCACCAGCATTTTTGAGGCCAAACTGTAGTTTTCGATAGGCAAAAGTTCCCCATGGGAAGATGAAGGTTGTCTTATGCTGATCAGCAGGTAAAATGTCAATCTGGTTGTACCTTGAGAATCCATCCATGAAAGAGAAAATCATGTTTCCAGTGCAATTATCAATGATCTAGTCGATGAAGGGTGTAGGGTAATTGTCTTTTGGACAAGCCTTATTGAGATCTCTATAATCAACGTACACAAGAATGGTCCCTTGTTTCTTAGTGACTGAAACAATGTTAGAAACCCATTCCCTCAAGGGGACAGGATAGATGAAGCCAGATTTCAATAGTTTCTCAACTTCTTCCTTTATAGCCTCGGTTTTCTTGGAATGAACCGGGCAAATTTTCTGTCGAATAAGCTTAACGCCTGTGTAGGTTTTAATTTCATGCATAATTATCAATGGGTCAATCCCTTGCATTTACTCATAGCTCCAAGTGAAGACATCGTGAAACTCTTTGAATAAGGCGGTATAATAAACCACCTCCTCAGGTGAACAATTAGCACCGAGATTAATATTTTCCATAACTCCCTCTTTGATCAAAATATCAATAATGACCATGGAAGAAATGTTGCCTAAATTCCCCTCAGAAATAGTATCCTGGGTAAGTATAGGGGATTGTGGAGAATCAACAACATCAGGGGGGAATATAGAGTGTATATCTTCCTGGATTTCTTTGAGAGGTGGAAGAAAAGATGATCGATGGTGGTTATCATCCCAAGGTACATCTTCAATGCTAAGCATTTCGATAATAGATTCATCGGAAGGAAAAAATTGGGAAATGTAGTCAAAGACAGAAGACAAGGGGTTCAAGCAATATTGCATCGAGTAGGTGTTGGGCGCCAATAGATGTTGGTCATCCAAGGAGGGAGAGGCAGATTGAATGGAAACATATGATGCCTCAGCTGGAGTAAGTTGCATGGCGTCACCTAGTGCATCAAATTCCAGAGGACTAGGTACAATCCAAGCATCAGATGATTCCAAAGATTGATAAGTCATAGTTGAAATCATATTGATGGTGGAAATATGATGTGTGTTAGGTGGAATTCATGTAGGGAAAGTACCCATAAGGCTAGAATCTTTCAGCAAGCCAACACCAATGCTTTCATACATGATTTTGTGATCTCCCAATAAAGGAATATTGTTGGTAGTGGGAGCGCTAGCATCGGGTGTACATAAATCTAATTGATCGATAGTGAAATTTTTTCCTTGATGAAGAAATTGTACAAATCGAAACACCAATGAAGCAACGACAGTCATAGCATAAAACCAACTTGTAATGATCCCAAAATTACCAAATAAAATATAAAAAATTGTTAGGGACATTAATTCTCTTTCTTTACCAATAACTAATTCAAAATATGTATGAATAAGATCTAAGTACAGACGATTATCTCTATTCAACTCTCCATGGCTTATGTTTCCTACCTTGTTTATCTCCCTGAAGTTACTCATGTTACATAGCAGTTATAGGTATACCTAGGGATTGCCTTCACATTCCTAGCCTTTCAAACTCCTTGATATTTCTGTCACTAGTGGGAAGTGTTAATCATTATTCCAAAGCAATCCTTGCAAAATACATTATAATATTTATACATACACACACACACACACACACACACACACATATCTTTGTGTGTGTGTGTGTGTGTGTGTGTGTGTGTGTGTGTGTGTGTGTGTGTGTGTGTGTGTGTGTGTGTGTGTTTGTGTGTGTATGTATGTATAAATATTAGAATGTATTTTGCAAGGATTGCTTTGGAATAAGGATTAACACTTCCCACTAGTGACAGAAATATCAAGGAGTTTGAAAGGCTAGGAATGTTAAGGCAATCCCTAGGTATACCTATAACTGCTATGTAACATGAGTAACTTCAGGGAGATAAACAAGGTAGGAAACATAAGCCATGGGGAGTTGAATAGAGATAATCGTCTGCACTTAGATCTTATTCATACATATTTTGAATTAGTCATGGTCGAGAACCTGGGTGGGAGACCATGTCATGAATAGACTTTTAAATAGACATGGTCTCCCACTTGAAATTCCAAGTGTCTTCTCTTTAGGTCCACGTAACATTTTTTTCTATCCTAGGCCTCATTTAAGTTCTATCGTACTTTTCTTATCGTGCTCTCCATTTCCTAGAGCATCTCTGGTACCACCAAGAGTCTGTCCACTAGATTATCCTAACTAATCGGCATTGTGCACTTTTTTCCATACAGTACTTTGAAAGGGTTCATCTTAGCCGAAGTTTGGTACCCATTGTTTGTATGTGAATTCCACCAAGTGTAGGTAGTCTTCCCACTTGCTTGGTTTTGTTCTTACGTACATGCGTAGCATATCTTCTATGATTTGTTTTGTTCATTCTGTCTGCCCATCCGTTTGTGGATGATAACTCGTGCTAAAATTCAAGTTAGTATTTAACCCTGCAAACAATTATTTCCATAAAGAAAATGTAAATTTTACGTCTCTATCTGAAATCACCATTTTAGGAATACCATGCAGTCTAAAAATTTATTTCATGAATATTTCAGCGATGTTAATGGATTTAAAATTAGACTTTACAAGAATAAAGTGTGTAGATTTACTAAGTTTATCGATTACCACCACAATTGAATCATTATTCTTTTTAGTTCTAGGCAAACCTGTAATAAAGTCGAGTGATATTGTCTCCCATTTCCATTCCGGCACAAGTAACGGCTGCAACAGGACGACTGGATGCTGGTGTTCGTCTTTTACCTACTAACAATATTGACACTTAGCTAAGTATTTTGTTGTTTCTCCCTTCATATTAGGCCAATAAAATAACTTCCTTAGTGTTGTTACCATTTTCTAGTATCCCAGGTAACTAGAATATGGTTTCTTGTGTGCTTCGTCCAAAATCGTCAACTTTAATTTCACCTAATCTGGTATGTATATTATGTTTTTGAATCATAGTAGACCTTTTCTATCCAAACTCAGATCTGTTTTGTCTGAATTTTCTGCATTATCTCGTAATCATGCCACTATTCTAGTGTAATTTTCGTCGTTATTACCTGCAACCTTTATCCTCTGCTCAAGATCACTTTTTTCCCTGCTAATGTTTATTTCAAACAACCCATGAACTCTTCTTCTTAAGGCATCAACAACCTTGTTTTCATTACCCTTGATATGTCTCACCTTAAAGTCAAATTCGCTCAAGAAGGCTAGCCATCTTGCTTGCCTTGCATTAAGGTCAGGCCAACTAAACAAAAAATTCACATTGTTGTTATCTGTCAATAACATAAAAAATTTACCCATTATGTAGTGCCGCCACATCTTTAAGGCATGTATTAAAACTACCAACTCTAATTCATGAGTGACGTAGTTTCATTCATGCTCCTTTATTTTTTTGGACTCATAGAAAATCACGTGCCCTTCTTGAGTTAGGACACCACCTAGTCCTTATTTACTCGCATCTACACAGACTGTGAAGTCTTTGTCCGGATCTGGTACCTTTAAAATGGGCGTGGTCATTAACAATTCCTTTAACTTATTAAAATTGTCTTGACATTTCTATGACCAGTTAAACTTAGTTCCCTTCTTCTATAATGATGTGATAGGGTATGCAATCTTGGAAAACCCCTCTATAAATCTGCAGTAATATCCAGTGATTCCCGTGAATGATCGGATGTCCGCTACATACTTCGGAATTGACCATTCCATGATGGTTCTTATTTTATCAAGATCGACTGCAATACCTTCCTTAGATATTACATGCCCTAGGTACTGTATTTTCTTATGATAAAATTCACATTTATCGAATTTGGCATATAGTTTGTGTTTTCTCAAAGTTTGCAAAACTATCCTTAGGTGTTCTTTGTGTTCTTCTTATGTTTTAGAATACACTAGGATATCATCAATAAATACCAAAACAAACTTGTCCAAGTACTGACTGAAAATACTGTTCATTAAACACATAAATGTGGTTGGCGCATTAGTGAGCCCAAATGGTATAAAAACAAATTTGTAATGTCCATATCTCATTCAGAATGTTGTTTTACTTATGTCCTCATCTTTTATCCTAACTTTGTGATAACCAAATCATAAATCCAATTTAGAAAAAAATATTTTCCCCACCTACTTGATCGAACAGATCATTTATCCTAGGTAAGGGGTACTTGTTCTTAACAACCATTTTGTTTAATTGTTTGTAATCGATGCATAATATCAGAGTTTTGTCTTTCTTTTTCACAAAGAGGAATGGTGCTCCCCATGGTGAAACACTCGATTTGATATATTCTTTGTCCAATAATTCTTGTAATTGAATTTTTAATTCTGTTAATTCTGACAAACTCATTCGATAGGGTGATCTAGATATAGGGGTTGAACCAGGTAGTAGGTCGATAGAAAATTCTAATCTCCCTCCTTGGGGGTAATTCAAGTATCTCATCAACAAACACATCTCTGAAATCATGCAAAATAACAAAATCCTCCAAGTTGGGTTTATTTTATTTTTCTAACAAGTTTGTTACTTGGATGGCATAAACTTGGCAATCCTTTCTCATGCATTTCTTAAATTTCATTGCTGAAATCTATCTAACTGAGATGGGTTTTTGTATACCTTGAACTGTCCTAGCAATGTCATTTTCATCTTTATACTTGAGTGATTTTTCATAACAATCCAAAACTACGTTGTGCCTCTCTAACTAATACATTATGATAATTACTTTATAAGACCCTAATGGTAGAATGTTCAGATTTGTCTTTATGTTTTGACCACCTAAACTGAACTCATAATCAGAAATAAAATCAACTATTTTTCTTTTTGTTCCTATTGCTAGTTGTACCAGCCAAGATTTTGCATGTCTTTTTTTCTTAAGTTTATTTGAATCCACTATACCAGGAGTGATATAAATCAATGTAGCTCCAGGATCAATTAGAACAAAAATGTGAGTGTTATTAATTTTACCTTCAATTTCCACCATAGAGGATTGGTGGACAGCTTGTCAGCCATCCACGGTTGCATTTATCCGATGTAAGCTTCTTCCCACATCTCCCACCATAGAGTCTTCCTGTAGGATGTGAACCATAGTTCTAGTTGCTGAAGTCAAATGTGGATAATTCCTCCTTAAATGAGGTTCTCCACATTCCCAGCATTTTAACGGTTCATGGGGGTTGTCCCCAAACTTCTTTGTTTCCAGATTTACCAGTTTACCACCTTGGGTGTTCTTATTATTGGGGTGAAAATATTTTTTGGGAAAACTCTTTGTTTCTTTCCGAAAAGGAGCTGGCTGATATCGCTTCTTTTGTTGGTTCATTCGGTCTTGTTTCTTGTCTTTCCAAGCCTTGGAAAATTATGACCATTGTTTGTCTTGGTCATAACACATTCGGGCTTTCCTGAAAACGTCACTCAAGGACTTGGGATTATCAAATTCGATTTTGTCCTTATAAGACAGTAGTAAAAAACTTAGGAACCATTGGATTTTCACTTTGTCCTCCCAGATATAAGAGACAAACCTTAATAATTCCAGGAATTTGTTTATCAGATCTTCCATACCCATTTGACCGAGTCGTAGCTCATAAAATTCTTTGGTTTTTCTTTCATAGTAAATTTCAGATAGGTATTGTTTCTTAAAGTATTTATTAAAATACGACCATTCCATCTATTTTTCCTTTAGACCCTTGGCCAACTTCAGGTCTTTCCACCATATGTTGGCCTTCCCTTTCAGATTATAGATGGCCATTCTGACCTTCATATTGCTGGAATAGTTGTATATCTGGAAATACTTCTTGATGTCTAATAACCATGCTTCATCTTCCTCCCTTGTTCTGGATTCCCCATCAAAGGTAGATGGTTTGATTTTCTTAAAATCTCCCTCAAGGTGATCTATCTATTTCCTTTTTCTTCCTGTTTTTGTTTTATCTTCAGTTGAAGGTGTACCTGAAGGTGTACCTTCAGATGAGATGTCCCCTTTTTCTGCTTCAGGACCAGAATTCTTGGAGGCCCTTTTACTGACCTCTTCTTCCTAGTTATCTTCCTTTGGGATTTTCTTTGTCACTATACTTCGCAACAGGACTTCATTTATTTCCTGTTGTTCCTGTTGTGCCTTTTTCAGTTTCTCATTGTCTGCTTTGAAAAGTTGCAGCTCGACAATGCGCTTTCTCATATTTTCCAGAACTTCAGTAGATGAAATTTTATCACTATTTTGCCTTTGATCTTCAGGAGGCCTTTGTTCAAGATTCTCCTCGAGTCTAATTTCTGCTTCATCCTGGGCTGTCATGATTACAACAGAATATAGTATTCTCTGTTTGTAATAGTAGTTGTTTTGTTAGTTTTACATAAACAGGAAATATATGCTAAGTAAATATTTTGGCCCTACTCAAGGTCCAAGTATTGTAACCTTTGCTCGGATACCATATTTAATGATCCCAAAATTACCAAATAAAAAAATTTTGTTAGGGACACCAATTCTCTTTCTTTACCAATAACTAATTCAAAAGTTGTATGAATAAGTTCTAAGTGTAGACGATTATCTCTATTCAACTTTCCTTGGCTTATGTTTCCTACCTTGTTTATCTCCCTCGAGTTACTCATGTTAGATAGCAGTCATAGCTATACCTAGGGATGGCCTTAACATTCCTATCCTTTCGAACTCCTTGATATTTCTATCACTAGTGGGAAGTGTTAATCATTATTCCAAATAAATCCTTACTTCTTGCAAAATACATTATAGTATTTACACACACACACACACACACACACACACATATACGTTTACATCTATCTATATATAAAATACCCTATTTATTAACTCTCTTTATATAGGTATTTACATTTAATTAAATGTATCATGTTTGATATTATTAAGGATTTTCCTAAGTTATATTTCTAGGTAAGATTGTTTCAATGGGAAATCTCCAAAGTCTCAACCACTTAAGCGTTCTTGTATAGATAGGGTTAATGTAAAATAGGGAAATACATTATTTCATAAGAATTAAAGGTGTTCCATCAGGCATATAAATTTCACGACACCAGTCCCAGTCTTACTGTAGTTTCGACTTCAAGATTTTAGTCTTAAGTTGGCCAAAGGAGCAAGATCGAATGAATTTAGTTCTTGGTCCATTCAAAGTTAAAGGAGTTAGTCGCATTTCGTTGGAGTCATGGGTAACCTTTCCCTTCTACAACCAATGTGATGATAACCGACCCATTGTTACCCTCTAACTGAATGATTCTTAGCCTCAAAGGGCTCAATGTAAAACCTCGGCCCATCGCCCTCCTAGCATTAACTCGACACGAGAAAATAAAAGGTGATTTTAAGGGTTGCATTGAACCTATGTACATTCATTTAATGGAGGTCTGTGCAGGGTCCTTATCAAGTTCTGTTGTCTGGCCTTCATGTCCAGTGCATAGTCGACCACCTCCTGAAAGTCACGTGGCACGATACGACTTCATTAACTGCCTTCTTACTTTTCTTCTGGAAGGGTGAAATTTTGGTTTTGATCCTCTTTTCGACTTTGTCATTCTGTGTAGCCTCTCCACTGATGACTGTGGGGGGTCGGTATGGTGTGTAAGTTGTTGAGAAGGCTCGTTCTATCAATAGTGAGAATGGTAACTAAATGCAAACTAGCTAACTTCCTCAAAATAGGTAAGAATACTTCCCTATTGTTTTTTCCAAATTCCTTTATGAAGATTCTCTGTATGCCGCCTCCTCATTCCCAAGTTACAACGACCTAGCACCGGCATTGTAATAGGGTTAACATGTATATACTGTTTCTCATAGGGTTATCATTGTTCGTCCCTTATCTTTATGCGTTGTGACTTGGTGTTGGGTCTCTGTGAAACTGCGTGGGAGTTCTAGTCTAGGAAGTTGTTTTAGCAAGGTAAAACCCATATTGTATATTGTATATTATACTTTGTTCGGGCGAAAGGAAAAATTCCCTTCGATATTATAAAGATTCTTTGCCTCTGATGGGTGTGGTCATACAAGGTTTTACATGGGAGTGTACCATTTTGTAGGTCCTCCCAAACCATTGGTTGGCTTGATGACTATAGTTCTCTTTAAAGATTGTTGTAATTTCCATTCGGTATATATGTGTCTTTATTCGTTGAAAAGCACTTCACAACATGTATTTACTTGAGTCTGTAATATATTGGTGTAAGGTCTTTCACTCTGTTGATATCGTTTATCTATGAGTATGAAAAACCATTCGAAGCCTAGCATTTGGCAAGAAAGTTAATTCTGTATTCAATGTTTTTGGTACTCTGACTTGAAACATGCCTTCAACCTAGGCATGTCACACGAGCCCCTTTGTAGTTCTGATTTGCAAATGTTATGGTGTTTATTATTATTTCTTTTCTATTTCTCGAGAGTTTCATTTTTATAAAAAAGGTAGCCAATCTAATGATGGGACCCTGTTTTGCTGCAAAGTTACCCATCAGGTCGTTCAAGCTCACTCCTCCATTTTCGGTGTATTGATTGGTCGCGGTTATGACTAGGAGAATTCCTATGTCAATTCAAGATAAGTATTACTCTGCAAGTTGATACCTTCGGTATCTTATAAGATTTTACCCTTTAAAGTTTAAATATCGTTGGTTTGTATTTGACGCTAAGAAAAACGTTGTGTCTTTCTTGCAAGCTTACAAGGTTGTTGCGATGGATCAAAACCATGCCTTGTCCAAGAAAGGTACTCAAGTTTCATTTTACTGCTCTTAAGTGAATGCCCTAGATATTTAAGAAAATATACGATTCTGATCTATAATACAATCATCAAGGGCGAGGTTCATCAGGTTCCCAAAGATGGTCGATTCATTATTTTTGTAACTTCAGTTTAAAGGAAAGACATAGGGACTAAAACCCTGTTGCTGTGAAATATGATGATATGAGAAGGACTATACCATTGCTCCATAAATTTTACAGTCGAGTTAGATGGAAATTCAAATAGTTCCTTATTTTCAGAATAATAGATTTGTTTTATATATATCTCTGGAATTAATAGCAACATGTATTTGTGAACAATAATTATGTCTTGTACCCTTTCTGAGTTTACTTTGGATTCCTATGTTTATTCCTATAGCTCTTCCCTTTCGATTATTACTGTTGTAAGTTTATGCATAACGAAATTGTATGGTTCCAGGGTGTATACTCTTCACTTCCTTTAGTTTACTAGTGTATCATTTTATTTCCAGAACTTCATTTGTGGTTGTCTAAACTATTCGTTTTCATTTTAGAACTTCGTCTTGTGACTATTTGAGCTATTCATTTCATTTCAGAACTTAATTATGACTGTATGAACTAATCGTTTTCGTTTACATTAAAACAGTCTAGTTGACATAGCCCCCTTATTTCTACCTGTGTATTTGGTCTATGATAAAATATGTATATATCATTCTAAATTCTCAAGTTTATTTTCCAGAATTTTCTTACTAAAGAGATACAGAAAAACTGTAAGAATTATGCTATATTTACTTCATTCCAACAACAAGAAATCAATAGGTTGATTCGTCCAGAATTAAAAGA
>ML800431.1:135516-154967 GCA_009831015.1 Picea engelmannii
TGCACTTCAAAAAAGTATTAAGTCAAACAAAGGTTTCATAATTGGCATAACTAAAGTGAATCACCACGTACATGGTAAGAAAAGGTAATGAAAAAGGAAAGTTTCCAAGTACTTTAAAGTACACATGAGAAGTATAATTCAATCAAAATATCCCATACTTAAAGGAAGGATATATCGAACTATCAAGATTGTGAAGAAAAATATTGAGTAGGATTCCTCACTCTTTTTTCACCAGGGAAAATAGGCATGAGAAACTCACCCATACTTCCCCATGTTCGTGGATGGTAAGGGTGTTAAACTGAAACCCTACGGACACAAGGCTTGAACTCGTGACCTCCCCCTATACCGAAGGAGTGTGTGTGTATCTCACCAACTGTGTTATCCCATGGGGATTGTAAGAGTCCTCACTCTAGTTTACATAAAAGGTATTGAGATCATTACTAGAAAAAAATCAACATTTATGATATAGGCATTTATTTTTGCATGAAATAAAAAAAAATATAAATCTACCTTTACATGTAGGATAATTTTTATAAGAAGTCACTTAAAACCGAATAACCTAAAAATATTGGTAACTTGAATAATATGAAAAGTTGTAATTGAAAAATGAATAACTTGAAAATATTGGTAAAAAGTAGGAGTATTAAAAGGATATAAAAGGTGGAAATATTAAAATTTATAAGAGATTTAATGTTAAAGTAAATAAAGGGTGAAATTATTTACATTCTTAAAATATATTCTTAAGAAGGTCAAATATTATTATCAAACATATATTCCAAGTTTCAATTAAAGGGTTATAAAATTAATCCCTTAGTTTCAATCAATAGAAAAATGAAAAGTCTAAGAGAAAAAATAACCTAGTGTGAAAGCTAAAAGATAAACTCAATCATTATTTTAAAACCAAGTCAAATATTGGTTAAAAATAATATATAAAGAATTATAAAGTGTGGGAAGTTATTCTACTGATAATACTTCATTAATGAAAACATTATGTTTTTCCATATCGATTGAGTCAGTGTTAGTACACTTATCCATGGTTTGAGATTTTGTTGTGTCTTCTTCTCATTCTTCGACTTCTTCGTTCTTGCAAGTAGAGTTTTATTATGATTTCTCAAACGAGAAATTTCATATTCTTTGGATGATAGTTTTTTACTAATATTTTCAGTCTCTCTTTTGTGAGCATTTTTAATATTGTTATTTTGTTGTTGTAGTTGTTTTATCTATTCTTGAAATTGATTAACTTCTATATCTAATTGGCAGTCCAATTTCCTTTGGGTTTGCACAATTTCTTCATCTTTGTGGATAAGGATTTTTTTTCAAATATCTAATTTTTTCTGCTAAATCAATTTAACTTTGATGTTGTGACTCATTGAATAGGATTATAATGTCCCAGTGAATCGATGTTTAATCCTTTACTTGTAAGTCACAAATTTGTTTAATTGGTGCTCGAAGTTGCATTTTGAATTTATTTGCCTTGTTAACCTCCTCTTCTTATTTACATTATAGGGTATGTACCTCATTGGGGAGGGATTGGTTTTGTTCACGTGATTTATTTACTTTGAATTCATTATTCTTAGAAGCTTCTAGATTGAAGCAAACTAGTCGTTTCACTTCAATGGACAAGCGCCCCTATCCCCATCACCTATACTAATAACATGGAGACCATGGGAATCTTATTCAAATCTTAAAAATATTAATTCACACTCTATTAAAGATATACAACAACCAATAGCCTCAAGGTAACATGAAGACGTTCTTCTAATTTATAAGCCCTCTTCAACTCCTCCAATTTCCATTTTGTCTTTTCAATTGATGTAATTAGTTCCTCAATTTGGTTACGATTTCCATGCACCCAAGATTTATAAGCGAAGTCCATTTGCTCTATAGAGCATTGGGCATCTTTGAATGTGAAGTCCATCTCCTCAATTTATTTAACCCCTTATGTATATTGAAATGAACCTATTGGTTCACTTCAATATTGAATTTTGAATTTTAAATTTAACTTTTCACAGGCTAAAATCATGAAGATGGGTGTCTATTTTGCTTGTTTTATGAGAAATAAAAACTATATTTTCACAAGTTCTTCAACTTCCTGTATAAAAAGTATTTTTTTTATTTAGAATTTCACTTTACAGTAAAAACAAAACTTGTGAAGAATTTTTCTAGCCTTTTCTACTGACTATTTTTCAAATTATTTTTATGGAGATTTGATATGTCAATTTTCCAATTGTTTCACAGTATGTTCCTTAAAAATGAAAGGAATGATAATGAGTTATTTTTTCCCCCGACCATGTATCTATTATTAAACTTTTTGTTTTTGACAAACGAAATATACTACAACAATCTACAAAGACTCTATTTTCTTATGACTATAGTTTTGAATCTAACAGATGAGTATTATAATTTCTAGAATTTTTGGAAGTTGACCAAGCTAAAAAAGTTGCAAATTTTAAACACATGTTTTCCCCCACCTTGTACTATCTTAATTTTTAATTAAAAGTAAAATCTAAAAATACCCTTTTGAAGCAAACAGTTTAAGGATTTTGAATATAAATGTTTCTAAATTTTCCACTGTGTAATTTTAGAGATTTGGATATTCCATTTCACTGAAAAATAATGTCACCTGAAAATATTATGGAGTGGTTTTTTTATAAAATTAAATAAAATTAGATAAAAACAATGAAAAGCAAATTACATCCATCGAAAGTAGATTCATTTTTAAAAATGTTGGTATCAACTCCGAAACTAAATTCTTGGAATTTGAATTCTTTGAAAATATCCCAAGGCCATAAATGAACCTAAAATCCAATATATATCGATAATCAATGGCATGCCACTCATAAAAGTAATCTATGAAGGGTAAGGTATTGTTTTTTAATTTAGAAATGAAATTCATCATGATCACTGGTGTCTTGATGTCTTGATCTACTAAGTTCATCGTACAATCCTCTAGACTTGAGCTACTCAGTTGGTCGTACAATCGTCTCATTCTCAGGAAATCAATAACCACTTTACAACAAAGTAGTGTGGATTTGAATCAAATCCATCTATCTATACATGAATTTATGCGATATTTAATTATGGATTTGAAAATTTTCAAATCCATCTATCTATACATGACTTTCTGCAATATTTAATACTTTATTGTAGGGTGGTTTACTGTTCATTAAGGTGTCCTTAAGGGCAGGTTCCTCTCCTACCTTTCATTGTCTCTCAAGGGAATATTAGAACCTACCACATATCTATCATATTTGACGAATATTCTCCCTCCACACATATTTTTTGTTGTCTCTTAAGGGCATATCAGAACCCACCACCTATCCGTCAGATTTGACAAATATTATCCCTCCACGCGTCTTCTTCCTCACCGACTCCAACCTGTTAGGGTTCAATATTTCTTCTAGATGATGTTAGATGCACATTCGCTTCTATAACCTCTGCCTTCGGGTCACATAATCTAACATCAATTAAATCTAGCTTCAAAACTCATCGCCTTCTCTTGCATCACCTTCACTCTAGGAAAACCATGGAAGGCCTGAAGGAGAATCTCCTCCACGTATACCTACAATTGCGACTATTCACGGTGTACACAAACTGGATGACTACGATGATTCCCCAGGAGACATTGAGCACAAATGCCAAGCGGAAGAGTCCCATCCCCAACTTGTAAAAATCCACCCAACACAGCAATAGGTGGAGAAATATGGTAAGGAATGTTTTATGTGCAATGGGTGCTACAATGCTCTAAGCTTGTAGGAATTTATGGATCACAAAATTGTTGGAGTAGTCATAGATCTGTGGGATGAGACCATAAACGAATGTATCTGCAGTCAATGTTATTCTCATAGAATCCCCCAAGAATATGAGTATGGACTTGAAGAAGGCATCGATAAGTGTGAGAGGTATGACCATTCCCATGAGGAGGATGGACGATCACTCAAGATATATCCAAAACATCTTTTAATTATTCACTTCCTAATCCTTTCTGCATAGCATCTCCACGATGCTCCCCATACCCATCTATTTCCAAGAGGAAAAATGTTGTATTCAGATCTATGATTCGCTGGAAAAAATAAAGAAATAAAATGAACCAGAAGCTCCATTGCCATTCTCAGTAAACTAATCAAATTTTTATAAGGAGATTAGGGTGATTAGTATATATCGTGAGGCCATAGGAAAAGACTTGGATCCCAGTGTTTCCAAGAGACACAACAATGAGCTCCAGGTTTTCGATATGGCCAGAGAATATCTGGGTATCTATGCTCATCATGTAGTTCACCATGTACATCGTCATTGTTGGGAGGGCTAGGCAGCAAAGCTGCTTGGATTCCAAGAACACAACGTTTCTCATAATTGTTGTTCCAATCTTATCCACGCTCACACCACCATCATGCAACGATGAGGATTCCATTAATGATGATACCTTAGGTACATAATACATGTTAATTTCATGCTGATATTTTCCCACAAAATACTTGTTAAGTTAAGTTCTTTGATTAATTAGTATTTATCAGAACTTCGGTTTTCCCATCTCACATTCCAATGTTGTTTAATAATTGATAATTAACGAAATATTACCTTCAAAAAATACTAAGAAAATATTTGCAAAGTAATACCAAATATTTACACCCTTCTAATTCGAGGTGGATTAGGTTTGGATGTATGTTAGAATTTTATTAAATACTTCTCAACTAGAACTAATTCTATGTTAACCATATCTGCAAAGGTGTCTTACATTAAAAAAATTAATCTTGTTTAATCAAATAAAAGTTTATTGATCTTATATAAATTTAACAAATGCACTTTACATAGATTATAAATATATCAATGAGTATTGGAATTTGAATATAAAAATTTATGTAAATAAAAGTTTTAATTAGAATTGGAATTTGATTTTCAAAACCTTTGTAATTAAAAGTTTTAATTAGTATTTGAATTTGATTATCAAATTCTATGTAATTAAAGTTTCAAAACATCATTCCCACTTGGGGATCCAAAAAGGGATTTTTTCTCATCGTTCTAATAAAAGTAGTGGTGACCGATCATTGTAATATAGTAAGCTCATTTTTCCATTCAAATGTTTGAAACTGTAAGTGAGGAGTAAGAGCATACCACCACATTAATCAGAGGGGTTTTGTCTATTATCCATTTTCCCTCCATGGTCACTAAAATTTTTAATGGGATGTGCAAGTTTTCATTATTATCATTTTTCTTTCAAGACCATTGACAATTTCAACACTCTATATTACTTCTAGAAAATCAATCGACAATGCCTTATCAATGAATAATTAGTTTAATGGCTCCAAAGATATATCCCATTCTCAAAAAATTGGCAAACGACTCTTTGAAATATGTGGATGGCCTTACCACATATGTCTTTGACAGAAAATAGAATTATGACTACAGGGACCTCATCCCCTTTTTCCCATCGAGTCTGACGTGCACATTGCTTAGGCAACCTGTATCGATCTGGTCCTTTGTGTAATCCTATTGACTAATGCGACTCGAACCCTTCACCTCTGAAGCCTGATTGGTGTAGATTTTTTTGTTTTACCAATTGCAAGATCGCTCGGGTGAAAATTTAGAAAGAAGGTGGTATCGTGATGGTTTTGAGGGCTCAGGATGACTACAATCAAGTTGATGATCAGTGATAGGGGTAATAATCTTACAGAGCCTACCCAATACTCTTAAATTCCCTGTAAAACCATTAAATTAAACTTAAAAAATAATTGTGAGGAAGAGGCGGCTAACAATTGGAGTCAATGGCAGGTTCCATAACCCAGAGAAAATGTATCAAACAGGTGGAAGTATTTAATTGGTTAAGGGTAGACGATGAAAATTCAAAAAAGAATCTCCCCTTAAAACACCTTCAGTAATGCTTTATGTGGCGCATTTCTTAAAAAAAAATCAATTCGATTTGTGTATGTTATCATGATATTTTAAAGTGATGGTTTCATTCTACACTATAGTGTTCAGTCTTTTCTTTGTCAATATGCTATATAGGAATGCAAAGAGAAGAGAAAAACAAAGGCTCAAATATCATATGATAAAAGGAAGCAATCAACAAAATTGAGATCAAAAGTAGTAGAGTTGGTTGAAAAGCATATTCCTCTAGAGATGCAATAAAATCCATCCTGGTCAATCACTGGACTCTTAATGAAGATTATGGCAGTAACTTACTGGTAGATTGTAGATTTTGTGACTGCTAAGGTTGGTATAGCACATGCATAGGAAATAGAGTGATTTTCATGGTGGCAACTATTTTTTGAATGATTATTGGGTTGGAAATATTTAAAGAATGATTTAGATTTTCAAATATATTTTATGGAAAGATTTTTAAAACTTCTTTAGATTTATTCCTAATAGTGCTACTCTCATATTTTTTCCTCTGCAAGAGATGGCGTGCACTATCATGTTGATCCCCTGCCGATATGGGACACTCAAGGTGGTTCTCACGCAAATCACTTTCTCGAACGAAGAATCCGGACGAAGCATCTTTTTTTTCCTATATATTTGGAAACTTTTATTACACTATTCACTTTTCTATATTATATTTGTTTCATTGTTGATTTTCTCACTAAATGTGATGATCATAAAACATATGTTACTTAGATTTTTTCGGCGTTTTCTTTCCCCCACTTCAGGGGTATGCTAGTTATTTATTGTGTGTGTGTGAGTGAGAGATAATGATGATTGAATAAAATGGACATGTATAAATACTTGAAGGTTTTGATAAGTCATGTTGGTCATGTCCTTCAGAAAAAGGTATTACTATCATTAATTACAATATAATAAATGTAAAATACGTCCGGTTGTCACCTGGGGGTGGGCTTGTTATTTTCATAAGAAATAAGGATGGGTCATGGGGACTCTATATTGACTACCATCAATTTAACAAGGCAACGATCAAGAACTAGTATCCATTACCAAGAATACACGATTTTTTTGACCAAATGAAAGGCGCGGTTGTGTTTTCAAATATCGAATTGAGATCAGGATGTCACCAGTTACGGATCATTAAAGAGGAAGACATTACTAAGACTGCATTCAGGACAAGGTTCAGACATTATGAGTTTACCATTTTACCGTTTGGACTGAGAAACACCCTGGGGATATTCATGAGCTTGATGAATGGGGTGTTCTGTGAATACTTGGACAAGTTTGTTCAAGTATTCATTGATGAAATATTGATATATTCTCAAAAAAAAGAAGAACATAATGAACATTTTTGCTTGGTACTACAGTGTTTACGATAAAACAAATTATACGGGAAACCATCGAAATGCTCTTTTTATCAATTGAGGATTCATTAATTAGGGCATGTTATCTCCGGTGAAGGTATCGTTGTGGATCTAGCGAAGGTAAAGGATATTATGGAATGGAATGCACCGATGAATGTATCAAAATTAAATAGTTTTATGGGTTTAGCAAGATATTACTGACGGTTCGTTGAAGGTTTTTCGAAGATAGAAAATCTGATCATGGAATTGCAGAAGAAAAACAAGAAGTTTGTATGGACAGAGAAGTGCCCAGAAGCATTTCAAAGGCTCAAGGGGTTGTTGACGACAATGTCAATACTAAAAGTCCCCGACATGGACCGGGAATTCTTGGTATCCACAGATGCATCCAAGGAAGTTTTAGGCATAGTATTGATGCAAGATGGTCGATTGATCACTTACATCTCAAGGAAATTAATAAAGCATGAGGAGAACTATGCGAGGCATGATTTGTAGTTATTGGCCATTGTGTATTCCCTGAGAGTGTGGAGACACTATCTAATTGGATGGAAGTTCGAACTAAAAACATATCACTATGGATTACATCACATATTTACGTAGAGTGACTTGAATGGGAGACAAAGGCGTTGGTCAAAATATCTTAGCGAATACGATTTTGAGATTACTTATATAAAAGAAATAATGAACATAGTGGCAGATGCATTGAGTCGGAGACCATGCATATTTTCAGTGATACCTCTTCAGACGAATATTCAAGAAAATATTCTAACTATATAGTTTGACGATGACTGGTATAAAGAAGTTAAGGAAAATATCGGACAAGACACCATGTTGGTACCAAAGTTTGAAGGATATACATTGGACAACTACGTATTGATGAGGTATAATAATTGGATTTACATACCACCTAAGGACGAATTGAGATGTATCATATTAAGAAAATCTCATAGAGCAGTGTACATGGCTCATCCAGGAGTCACGAAGATGAGGGCAAACCTTAAGCCCATATTCTTCTAGAAAGGAATGAAGGCGGACATAGTTAGCTACGTGGAAAAGTTTCTAGAATGTCAGCAAGTGAAGGATGAACACAGACATCTGGTAGGATTACTACAGCTACACGTTATTCTGGAATCTAAATGGGAGATCAGTTTGATGGAATTTATTGTTGGATTGTCGCTAACAGCAAGGAGGCACAACTCGATTTTCATGGTAGTTGACACTCTAACGAAGAGTGCACATTTTATTCCTCTGCGCATGACGTATTAGGTGCTAGACATAGCTATAGTTTTTATCAACGATATTGTGAGATTACATGGTGTGGCTAAAAGGATCATATCTGATAGAGGCTCATTGTTTACAAGACATTTTTGGACCAATTTCCAAGAGGCCTTTGGGACACAACTGAACTTTAGTACAACATATCACCCTAAGAGAGACAGGAAAATTGAAAGAACGAACAAAATTTTGGAAGATGTGTGACGTATGTACATTATGGACCAAAAAAAGAATTGGGAAGATTTCTTACCACCGGTAGAGTTTGCGTACAACGACATCTATCAAAGAACCAATAAAATGGCACCATTTGAGTTCATTTACGAATGACCATGTTGGACGCCATTGAGTTGGGATCGACTTGAGGATAGGGTCCTGGTGGGGACAGAAGTGATCCAAGATATGGAAGAACAAATAAAAATGATAATACAATGGATTAAAGAAGCATAAGATCGACAGAAGAGTTATTCCGATGCGCATCATGTTGACTATGATTATGAAGTTGGTGACCAAGTTTTCTTGTGGGTGAAACCACACAAGATTTTGATCAAGTTTGGAAAGGGTGTTAAACTCTCTTCTGGGTTTGTGGGACCTTTTGAAATTTTGGAAAGGAAGGGACCTGTGGCCTATCAACTAGCCTTTCCTAACTCTTTGAGGCATATGCATGATGTTTTTCATGTATCTGTTTTGAGACATTATGTTAGTGATCCTACACATGTGATTGACATGAGTTCTTTGCAGGTGTCGTACAAGGGTGCACTCACGGTGGAGACAATCCACATTCTGGACCATCGCATTCAACAACTACGATGTAGAACAATCGATCAGGTCAAGGTCCCTTGGGGCAATTATAGTCCACACTCGGCTACCTAGGAGGACGCATGTGATATGCACCAATAGTTTCCATATTTATTTGATAGTTAGACATATAGATCTCTTCATATGCTTTATTCACTTTGTTTTATATACTATACAACTTCAGGATGAAGTTTAAAACAAGAGGGAGTGTATGTAACATCACGCTCTTGTGAGTGCATGTTATTGACTTATTCTTTGAGGACACTTGTGTGCAAGTGATTCAATTATAGTACGTAGTTATGGTTTCTCTTGTGTATATTTATGATGGTGTTGATGATTATGATCTGATGTTAATGATATATGTGTAATGACAAATGATATCGACGAGTTTTCCTGAGTGTGCAAGACACTTGATAAATTGGGATGTCGATGGCATCAATGGACCTCCTTGGACTCCGGATTGAGTCAGGGAGTCGATTTTTTCATTAAGTTAGTTTCTTTAGTTTTGTTTTTTTTACTTTCTTAGGACTTAGATCAGCCAACGGAGCCGCTAAACCCTTTGGAGTGGATTAATCCAAACAGCTTGGGTTAAGTAGACAACCCCAGACCGGATTAACTCCTTCAGTTGACGAGCGATCAATTTTGCCCATCAACAAATGGTGCTAGAAGGAGGGACGATTGACAGGCTGGCCTTGTAGGAGCCTTTATTTTAAATGTATGCAATTCCCCCATGGCTCCCCAAATCACTGTGTTGGAACATGCTTTCAACTTCTCATTACCCGATGTTCCCAACGAGACAGTCTCTCGCTTGTCCAAACTCACCTTTGATGGTGGAGACAATACATATGCTAAAGACCACCTTAACAAGTTTTGGACCTTGGTGCAAATGCATCAAACATGACATCTCAGATTTAAGAGTTTTATGCAGACTATTTGCTTTTACTTTTAGAGGTCAGATTAAACATTGGTTTGAATCCTTTCCAACATGTCACATTTTTTATTGGTTTCAATTTGTAGATGAGTTTCTAGATGCTTTTGAAATTTATGATTTCGATCAATTATGTGAAGAATTTCATACTTCGTTAATCAACAATGATTCATCTTCAGAAGACTTTTTTAAGAGAGTCTATCATATCCTCTGTAAATTTAATCTCGATGACATGTCATTTGCATTAAATCTCTTCTATGATGTTTTCATCCCTTCCATCCAGTCATATTCAATCACGAATGAAGAACCAATTGCAAATCCTATCACTCAATTGCCAGAAAAATTTTCTTCGCAAGATGAGAAAAATCCTTCCAATAATGTTGAACAAGCTAGGGAGGTAGAATCTATTGACCAGGTTCTGATTGACAACCAAATTGGTTTTTCCTCTAAATCATTGTATTTTCAGTCTTCAACCAGTATGGAAGAAGATTTGTTTCTGGCTCAAGTTGAATATCCTCATTCTTGTAACTCATGCTCTAATCAATATTTAAAATCAGCCATTGAGGAACACATAAGTGATGAAAATCATCTTGAACAATCTAATACTCCTATGAAATTGATTAGAGAAGAAGATACGCAACTAGAAGAAGAAACTTTAAACCTTTGTCCTCAAAATGTAATTTATCCATAGGAAAGAATAGATGTTTGTCACATAAATTTTGAATTATCTATCACACAGAAGGCAAATCTAGATGATCATATTATGTTGAGGAATTCGTCACCAAAACAGAGTAAGAGTTTTAAAGAAAGTGAAGAGAAATGTCTTGAGAATACCATTGTTAATTATCGTAGTTCAAGAGATTCTTTTCATGTGCTTATTTCTGATTCCTTTTATTTTTTATATCCTGATCTATTCCTAGACTCTGTTGGACTTGACATCTTACCTACAACATCCTACTCTTTTCCGCCACAATCATATCCTTTCAATATGCTAAATTTTGGGGAAATTAATTCCAAACCTAACATTGACAAAGTTGGATTTGACGCTTGTTCACTTTCATCACTCATATGGGAAAAGGACATGTTGCGAGATGATTTTACACAGTTTATTGTTGAAAAAGACAATGCAGTATATTTTATGGAGATCAAACTTTCTACATTTCATATTCGTTCTTTGATTAGCTCGAATCTTAATGTTTATACTTCACATTTTGAAATGATCAATCTCATCAAAGGAAGCATTCAAACCAATGATATGACTGACGTCACAAATCCTCTTATGATGATTTTCCCATCGATATATTTGTTTCATCAAAGTCGTAGTTTGCATCCTAATTTTTATGACAAGATCTTAGATTGGCTTGAATATTCATATATAAAAAAAATTCATAATAAAGATAAAGTTATGCTTGCTTTCTTTTTACCTAAGTATATTGGAAGTAGGCATGACATATTTCTTTTAGATCCTCCACGTGAAGAAATTAATGAACACTTAGAGAATTGTTAGGAGGATGGGGCATTTCAGCCTTGGCTAACGGTTATTTCATTTCCTCGTAATATTGACAAGTTTTTTAAACTTTCTTGCACTCGCCCATGCCATTATGACCCTTATCATGACAAGATTGCATAATGGCTGGAGGATTCATACAAAAAGAATAATCAAGGAAATGGTAAGATCATGCTTACTTTGTTTTTAGATGATTATTATGAAGGCAAGTGTGATATGTTTATGTTACCATTCTTATTAGTAATGCTTGATATTGTTTCCATTGCAGGATTGGAGTTACTCCGATGGCTACATTGGAAACATGACTTCACGTAGTATTCCGATTTGTTTAATAGTTAGGGTAGGTTTAGGAATAGGTTTTCTTTCAGTTTTATTTCTCACTATTTATCTTTGTAATAATGCAGTCATGAACGCAAGTGGGCACACCACGAGAACCATAATACGATTGTTATCAGGGAAGTCCGCTTGATCTTTTTCTCTTTTCTTTTAGTTGAACATTTATTTTCAAAAAACGCAGTATCGTCATGAAAATATTAAATGGAAAGTAAAGATATAAATAAATATGAATCAACCTTGACCCAAGGTACCACGAGTAGGACTGCTTTCCCATCAAACAGGATTTTTCTACTTTCTTTCAGTCTCCCAAGGGATTTTTTGCATGATGTTTTTAGATGCACCTTCTGTACATATTTTTTTTGTTTGGATTTCTTTGCTTTCCATTTTTTCTTCGTTGGTGTGTTTTGTTTCCATTTATGCTTATTAGTTTTCTTTTTGAGATGCACATGCCTGCACCATAAACTAGTTCAGACAAAGAGAACATAAAAATTTCCCCTCTAAAAATGACTACTGAAGGTTGTTTAAGCATCAATTATGATATTTTTCTGAAGTTTGTAGCCATGTTAAAGAAAACTTGTTGTTTGAAAAAGCGTTTCTTGATTTCAATCTGTAACTGAAGATATTCACGATCATCCATAAAAAATTCTTCTTACGCTGTCCCTGTTCCTTAAGAGAACAACTCAGAGATGTCTCCCTGCCCTCGAAAGTCGGTTGTATTAACAAACTATCTCTAGATCTTAATGAAGGACAGCTAAAAAAAAGTTTCTTCAAGGTCTATAATTTACTAAGATATGTCCAAAAACCAGGATTTTCAGCGTCACCCCGCTCTATTAAATATCTTTCAAAATAAATAAACCTTCAGAGAGCTGTGGGAAGTGCTTGTAAACCCGCCGGGATACTGAACAGGTATGCTGGCAGCGGGTAAATGCATGCATGACGCCAAGATAACTTCATCGGGGTACTGAACAGGCCCACTGGTAGCGAAGCAATGTCAAGTATATGAAAATTCTCAAATATGGAATCTTTTGACCTTAAATGTCCTCCGTTCTGATATGGAACTTCTTGGCGGGATACAGTATCAGAGTGGGTTAACTGACATCCCCATCGAGGCTATGGATGCCTGTTGGCAGCAGTGGCTCTGTCAACAGTATTGAAGATTTTAGCTTTAATATCGTGACTTTCTTCTGTTAAGACTGTTGTCAGTTTTCGTCTCTTTAAAATAAAAGTAATCTGAAAATGGAATGCTTTATAATTGATAATGATGTTCAGACAGCTTTGTAGTTGTTTTTGGTTTGAAGTTTTTCTGATTAACCTAATCTGAACTCATTAATTTGGTAGAGATAACTGCTTCTCCCAGCGTGTCACCATTGTTGGCAGCAATAATGTAATTTCTATTGTTTGTAAGTTGCCTACACAGGATCTCTAAATTTGCATTACTCGTCATGAGCAACGACACTTATCACTTGTCACTTTTTACATACCTTCCTCTCCATTTTGTTTTCATGACTGTAAGCATGAAAACTCACAGCTGGAATTCACACTTGATTTCGATTTTTGATCAAAGGAATAAATGTTCATATGGTCTATTGTCGAATTGTCGTCTTTCGCTATGAACTTGATGATTTTCCTAGTTTATAACTCTTTGGTCTTAGACTCTAGTCATTCCTTGGTTACATAAGTATAAAACCTCCACTCTTTTAGTGTTCGATTAATATCAATGGGGTTTTAATTCATAAAAAAATTTAATATTTCGATGTCTATTTGATACATTAATCTTTGTGATCAAATCGTGGATATGCATACTATTGTTTTCAAATTCTCTGATCCTTATGCGTACTAATGTGCCAAGGTTTTATTTTAAGTATAGCACAATATTATTAATCTGCATGGCCTCGATCTACACGACCTCTTTCACACACATCGTAATTAACACTCCTGCCTACCATTTTGAGCTGTCTTTGCATTGCATTGAGGAAACTCGGGGATATGGCTCTGTGTTATCTCTATCAAACCCTACCTCTAATTCCTGCATTGATTACTTTCAGTTAGCCATGGATCCTGTGGTGAGGATTGAGCCCAACGACATCCAGACCTTGTTATTGTTTGACAATTCCATAGATGACTTAGAAAGGAACAGTTGGTGTGTGTTTGTTGAAAAGTTAGAGGGTTTTAATTTAACAGTTGCTCAAGAGTTTGTGTTGACATTCGAAGATTGCAGAGAAAAAATAGGTCTGTGCAGTTGGAAGTAATTGAAGACTTCTTAAAGTTCACCCCGTAATTTCCTCCCAGAGACACGTTTTTGCGTGAGCGAATCTGAGAAAATGGATTTGAATTAGATCAAACCCTTGAAAATACAGAACCTAAATGAGCCCTTTTACCTTCATCGTGGGAGGTTTCCCTAGAAATTGGATCATTATAGAGATATAGCTCGTCCTTTAGAGGTCAAATCTCATATTTTTTCTGTGGTTGAAGGGAGTGTTTTGGTTTGTTTGCAAGTGTTGAAACATTTGTGACTTTTCTGGTCCTGTGCATTAGCATCCCGCAACACCCCTCTCACCCGTCTAGCCATGTGTCTCAGTCTCCCACTGTGAACCCTTGATCAATCCGAAGGATATTCAACCAGTCTACCAACAAGTTATACATTTATAGGACATGTGTTATTTAAAAGAAAAAAACATATAAGCAACTACAGCCATCATGATTCGATTTGATTTCATGATGGGAGGTATGATTTTCTTTAATTTTAGCACGATTTGGTCATTCTTAAGTTATGATATACAATTTGATTCAATAAAATATTTTTTTGATTAAGATTAGTTTGTTTTAATTGCATTGGCTATTACAACTAGCTACAGATTCTGTAGCTAGTTACTAGAATTCGAATTACTTGTTGTAATAACCGAAAATGCATCTGAAATATTTTATTTTTATGTTTTTACAGGAACCTACAATTTCTAAAGGATATTTGAGCCACTGGAGGCATCTCTCAGCATGCTATTTTTTATGTTGTTTTAGAATAGGCTGTTAGTTTTGATATCAAGTAGAATTTGGGAGGTTGCATCCCCCACAATTTTTGGAACAAATTAGATGATATCCACAGGAAACGTTTTGATCCTATAACCTATATAAATGTATTGTTTTGTAAACTAAAGACCATCGCTGCCTGGGAGCAAAAAACTATGGATTTATGATTGACAGACTTGAATGGAAATTGATATTTGCACAGCTTTAGCTTCGATATATCGTATTTTTATTCAAGTTATGGTCATTTCGATTTGTAATTAAATTGTGACCACTTTAGATATCATGGTTTATTACAGATTGGTGTGATCAAATTTATATGATATCCATGTTTTATGTCCTTTATATTACATACAATAATTACTCTATTCAAATTTGATGATTAGAAGATTTATCTTCTTTATTCAATGAGCATTTATATACAAATTTTCACAGCCGGATTTAACTCAATGTGATCATTTGTGAAATTATAAAATTGTTGTCACTACTTCTCTTATATGTTCTGTTATTAGCATTCGATCATTACTGCTTCGCATTTACGAGAATCATTTGGAATATTTGTTGTGGTTTACCCCATCAAACAGCGAAATTGGATACTGTACACAGGACGAATAGGAGATGTGATTACAGGTCAATTTGCTAGTTTTATTTTATTAGTTTAATTAATATAAAAAGTTCTTGTAATCTAAACACATTTTACTATTCATCTCTGTTTTCAATTAGACAATTAGATATTTCGTTTCTTATTTATAAACGTTATAAAAATTCAAAAAAGACTGAATGATAGTTTTGCTGTCATAAATCAATCCATATTTGATTTTCGCAGGTTTAGGTCAAAAATTTGCATTCTGTAAATATTATACATATATTAGAGATATATTCATATGGATATATTGTACATATAATAAGTAGAACTACTATTTTATAAATATTAGTTAGTAAACTGTAAGTATATTTTAGATTTGTATATAGTTTTTCAGCGAGTGTTTTTTTTCATTAAGTTAGTTTCTTTAGTTTTGTTTTTTTTACTTTATTAGGACTTAGATCGGCCAACGGAGCTGCTAAACCTGTCGGAGTGGATTAATCCAAATGGCTTGGGTTAAGTAGACAACCCAGACCGGATTCACTTCTCCAGTTGACGAGCAGTCAATTTTGCCCGTTAACAAATGGCGCTAGAATGAGGGCCAACTGACAGGCTGGCCTTGTAGGAGCCTTTATTTTAAATGTATTCAATTCCCCCATGGCTCCCCAAATCACTGTGTTGGAACATGCTTTCAACTTCTCATTACCCGATGTTCCCAACGAGACAGTCTCTCGCTTGTCCAAACTCACCTTTGATGGTGGAGACAATACATCTGCTAAAGACCACCTTAACAAGTTTTGGTGCAAATGCATCAAACATGACATCTCAGATTTAAGAGTTTTATGCAGACTATTTGCTTTTACTTTTAGAGGTCGGATTAAACATTGGTTTGAATCCTTTCCAGCATGTCACATTTTTTATTGGTTTCAATTTTTAGATGAGTTTCTAGATGCTGTTGAAATTTATGATTTCGATCAATTATGTGAAGAATTTCATACTTTGCTAATCAACAACGATTTGTCTTCAGAATAATTTTTGACGAGATTCTATCATATCCTCTGTAAATTTAATCTCGATGACATGTCATTTGCATTAAATCTCTTCTATGATGCTTTCGTCCCATGCCATTATGACCCTTATCACGACAAGATTGCACAATGGCTGGAGGATTTGTACATCAAGAATATTCAAGGAAATGGTAAGATCATGCTTACTTTGTTTTTAGATGATTATTATGAAGGTAAGTGTGATATGTTTTTGTTACCATTCTTATTAGTAATTCTTGATCTTGTTTCCATTGCAGGATTGGAGTTACTCCAATGGCTACATTGGAAACATGACTTCACGTAGTATTCTGATTTGTTTAATAGTTAGGGTAGGTTTAGGAATAGGTTTTCTTTTAGTTTTATTTCTCACTATTTCTCTTTGTAATAATGCAGTCATGAATGCAAGTGGGCACACCACGAGAACCATAATACGACTATTATCAGGGAAGTCTGCTTGATCTTTTTCTCTTTGCTTTCAGTTGAACATTTATTTTCAAAAAACGCAGTATCGTCATGAAAATATTAAATGGAAAGTAAAGAGATAAATAAATCTAAATCAACCCTGACCCAAGGTACCACGAGTAGGACTGCTTTCCCATCAAACAAGATTTTTCTACTTTCTTTCAGTCTCCCAAGGGATTTTTTGCATGATGTTTTCATATGCACCTTCTATACATATTTTTTTTGTTTGTATTTCTTTTCTTTCCAATTTTTCTTCGTTGGTGTGTTTTGTTTCCATTTATGCTTATCAATTTTATTTTTGAGATGCACATGCCTGGACCATGAACTATTTCAGACAAAGAGAACAGAAAATTTCCCCTCTAAAAATGACTACTAAAGGTTGTTTAAGCATCAATTATGATATTTTTCTGAAGTTTGTAGCCATGTTAAAGAAAACTTGTTGTTTGAGAAAGCATTTCTTGATTTCAATCTGTAACTGAAGCTATTAACGATCATCCATAAAAAATTCTTCTTACGCTGTCCCTGTTCCTTAAGAGAACAACTCAGAGATGTCTCCCTGCCCTCGAAAGTCAGTTGTATTAACAAACTATCTCTATATCTTAATGAAGGACAGCTAAAAAAAAGTTTCTTCAAGGTCTGTAATTTACTAAGATATGTCCAAAAACCAGGATTTTTAGCATCACCCCACTCTATTAAATATCTTTCAAAATAAATAAAACTTTAGAGAGCTATGGAAAGTTCTTGTAAACCCGCCGGGATACTAAACAGGTCTGCTGGCAGTGGGTAAATGCATGCATGACGCCAAGATAACTTCGTCGGGGTACTGAACAGGCCCGCTGGCAACGAAGCAATGTTAGGGATATGAAAATTCTCAGATATGGAATCTTTTGACCTTAAATGTCCTTCGTTATGATCTGGAACTTCTTGGTAGGATACATATATCAAAGTGGGTTAAATTACATCCCTATCGAGGCTATGGACGCCTACTGGCAGCAACGGCTCTGTCAACAATATTGAAGATTTTAGCTTTAATATCATGACTCTCTTATGTTAAGATTGTTGTCAGTTTTCATCTCTTTAAAATAACAGTAATCTGAAAATGGAAGGCTTTATAATTGATAATGATGTTCAGACAAATTTCTAGTTGTTTTCGGTTTGAAGTTTTTCTGATTATCCTAATCTGAACTTGTTCATTTGACAGAGATAACTGCTTCTCCCAGCATGTCGCCATTGTTGGTAGCAATAATGTAATTTCTATTGTTTGTAAGCTGCCTACACAGAATCTCTAAATTTGCATTACTCATCATGAGCAACGACACTTATCACTTGTCTCTTTTTACATACCTTCCTCTCCATTTTGTTTTCATGACTGCAAGCATGAAAACTCACACCTGGAATTCACACTTGATTTCGATTTTTGATCAAAGGAATAAATGTTCATATGGTCTATTGTCGAATTGTTGTCTTTTGCTATGAAATTGATGATTTTCCTATTTTATAACTCTTTGGTCCTAGACTCTAGTCATTCCTTGGTTACATAAGTATAAAACCTCCACTCTTTTAGTGTTCGATTAATATCAATGGGGTTTTAATTCATAAATTTTTTTAATGGTTCGATGTCTATTTGATACATTAATCTTTGTGATCAAGTCGTGGATATGCATACTATTGTTTTCAAATTATCTGATCCTTTGTTGGGCCAAAGGGGGAGATTGTTGGCAAATATTGACCGAGCAATGAATGTGTATTGATGGTTGTTGTCATTGATGGCAACAGCAGAGCTGGTAGGATAAGAAGGATAAAAACCTTTAAGGATTAGAGGAGAATAAGCTCAGGAGGCATAGCGCTCTTATAGCACAGGAAAGAGACTGAGAGTCGTCGGATCTCACTCGGAAATCCCGACAGCTGTTGGATCGGGCGAAGCTGCACAGATGTTAAGTGCAGGAGTTGGCGTGCAGAAGAGAAGGAAGACAGAGATCCACAACCACAGGATCTCATTCAAATTTCCCGAAAGAACGAGGGTCATCAGATCAGACAGAAGCTGCGAGGGAGATATTCCATCGGGAAAAACCAAGGTGAAATCCCGATTGAATCTGGATCGTCAAATCCAGAAAGGGTCAGGACCGTTGATCACAGCTCTGTACGGATCGGGGTTCGGGACTTTGAAATGTCCAAATCACTCGTCAATGAAATCCCCGAAATCGCGATACGCGATTTTGCGATTTGATCGCAGCCGTTAAATTAAGCAGGGATCTGGACC
>ML800432.1:4686-23076 GCA_009831015.1 Picea engelmannii
TTAGATAGAATGATTTCTTTACTACAACACTAAGTGCTTTTGGAATTGAGCATATATAGTGCGCAGCTACCTTTGAAACAAAAGACTTCCCTGGGTTGATAATTTATGTTTCACTTGGTTGTTTGAAATTAATTAAGCAATTAGAGTGACCAACATTCCCCAAGGTAATTGTTGAAGTACCTCATGAGTAGGTTAGGGAAATTACAAAAAGTATTCGAGAAGGAATTTTTGAAATACCTTATGAGTAGGTTTGGGAAATTGCAGAGAACACTCCAGAAGTAATTGTTGAGGTGTCTAAAGAGAGGGGCGGAGAAGAAGAAAAGACCCTTGAATTGAGAATCAACAATAAGAGGAAATTCAGAGTCAGTGAGGGGAGTACGATAGCACAACACTCTAGTAGGATTACAAGGAGTACACCAGAGGAAAAGTTCCATTCCCCCCACCTAAGTCCTCTAGAGAAAAAATAAAGAAGGCACAGGACAAAAAAAGTCTAGTACCCAGTTTTGAGCCTAAAAAGAAGAGGAAGAGATTGTTTAAGGATGAGTAACCCATTACTACACGCATGTACACGCTGGCTGACTCACAACAGCCTGCGTGTACCTACAAAAGCACGAAAAAAGGAAAGTTGCCGACGAAAAAAAAAGCTATGGGTGAGTTAGTTGAAACTCCCAGCCATGCATTGTCGAGGGTTTGTCCAAAAACCTAGCTCCTTCTAGCCTATAAAAGAAGGGGTAGGGGTACCATTTGGAAAAGGAAAAAATATAGCAAAGAAACTCTGCCCATTTACGTATTCCATTGTCACAACCCTTTAGCCTTTCCTAATGCCAAAGGAGATTTAAAGCAAAGTAGTTGAAAGACAGAAGAAGAGGAGCCTAGGATCAGGTTCAAGGAGTGGTGGCCGGTCTCAACTTTTGTAAGTTGACTCATTTTACGTAATAAAGAGAATGTTTTTCCCATCCCAATTCATGAACTTTCTATGGTTTGATTAGTTTATGTTTGATTTCTAACCCGTTAGTATAGAAGTAGCATGCATGCATGGTTGTTGTTTGTATTGAGTGTAGGTCATCTTTGGAAGGAGCATTGCGAACAAGAAATCAAGCACAACGAAGTATCGACATCAAACACCGATAACAAGGTAGGTGGATCTTTCCATGCATTTACTGAGAAAAGGGGATTTAAATCTAGGGATGTAGGTAGAAATTAATTTCTATTGGGTCAAATCTGCATGCAAAGTCTGAACTCTATTTGCTAGTCCATAGGGTGTTTTTCCCAACAAAAGAATTGGCAACCATACTGGGGAGAATACTCTTTAGGGTTCTTGGAATTTTTTAGTTGATGGGTAGTTTAAAGACTAGTTTTTTCTTGCATGTCTTTTCTTTTCATTTCTGTAAGGTTTGAGGTAGCAGGGAGTCTGGTTTTCCATACCATCTTTCCCTAACTTTTGCTTGACTGTGTTTTTCAGGACACACATAGGTACACGCGGCCTGCACAAGGCCTGCACGCCTATACCCACGCCCTATCCTATTACATCCCGCGTGTGAACGCTAGATGTAGAGATATCAGTAGCGTGTAGGAGTTTAGAGAACCTCAGAGGCAGTCCTGCTCTTCCCTGTCAGAATCACACATTCTCAGAGGGTTTTCTGGAATTCTGTCTGAGTCTTGTTTGCTAACAGTCCTATCTCAGATTGTTTTTTTCCTTATTATTTTTCCTTGAATTATTTTTTTTTTGTTAGAAAGAGTATCCAAGCGTTCAAGGGATCCTGGTTATCAATACCAGAGGTCTCTTCCTGGTCTGGTCTATCTATTTTCATATTTTTCCTTAGAGTTTAGATATACATGCGGCCTGTACAAGGTCAACCCGCGTGTACATGCCCTCTGTTGCTTTTCAGCATGCGTTTGCACACGTTCTGTTTGAGTGACAGTCGCATGCTTGTACATGCTACTTTTTGTTCAAGGTGGGGCAGTCATCCCCTCCTTTGATAAGAAGTATTCCTCTCAGGTGTTTGAATCTATGTTTGAACAGTCAGTAGCTTATGATTATTTTTAGCCTTAGCTTGCTTTTTCTCATTTAAAACGTTGTCAGAAAAATAAAAAATAAAAATTTTGTTTTTTTTATGGGTTTTAGACAAGCGTGAGAGTCATTGTTTTTACAATTTCCATTGTGTGATTCTTTGCGATCTGTGCTTTAAGACAGAATTGTTTTTCTTGGTTTTTTGCTTGTCGGTATTTTCCCTTTCTTGCTTTACTAGCACTTAAATAAATAAATAAATCTCTTTTCATTTTCTTCTTTGGTTGAAGAGTGTGTTTCCACATCATTATCTAGGGAAAAGTATTTTATTTCATAATATTTTGCAGTTCACTTAGATCATAAGTAGCTCGTAGTCGAGTGAAATTCCTTTGAGTTTGCTATCCAAAATCTTAGAAAAATTAAAAATATTTTTTGAAAAGTTGTCGAAATTTTGCATTCAGTAAAAGTTTTGCTTCCATCTTTGCTATTCATTTTTTGCTTTTGTCTTTTACACATCATCAGTTTCACCTCCATACCCCTTGACATAAGACAAATCCATAAAAGCAACGCTAATTTTAAAATCTACTAGACTTTTATGTTTGTAGGGTTCACAAACTAGTTCAGGACTACGGCCTTGGATTAGGTTGGAGAGGAAACTCTTCAAGCCAATTCAAAACAAAACATTGGAGTCTGAGATAGGGAGTTTCTAAGTCCAGTTTCATGGAATTTATCTGGGACCGCCCTCTAACACAGGGGATAAACACGAGGTCACGTGAGGAAAGGTAGCGAAGATAACCCCTCCAAAGCTGGACCAATCGTAGTGGAGAACACATATAGAGGGATTGTTTTTGGATTCCGTCGTTTGCATTTGCCACGGGGCTTCATGGGTCTCAAATCCATTCGAGGTCCTTAGTTGTCTTCCAGACCATTTTCTCTCGATACCCTTGATAGGTTTCAGGCTCGATACCCTGCTCATTGTGGTCTACCCGACTTTTGACTGTACCCGCCTGGTGACTGTTCGCGTGCTGGCAATCTAGTTGCCAATCTTTTTAGGGACATACATAGGTGACTGCGGGGGTATACCACGGTACCTAGGACAAACATCGATCCATGCTTTGCAGAGTATACCCAGAGGGTGCTTCCGTGTTCGAGTTGCACTTGCACCGATAAGTTTCTCTAGTGTTGGTTGTTGTAATTGTTCTTCCAAATAATTTAGTGATTGCTTGTCTAATCTCTTAGGGGATTCTTTTAGTGTTTGTTACTTTTGAACGTTTAGAATACCTTAGAGTGTCTTAGATCTTCTCACACAGTGGAGGATCCTGAGCTCCACCGATCACGAAGGATTCTTGGCCTACCGCTGGTTACACTGGAGCCACCCCCACCACCATTAAGGCGGAAGCTAGACCAACAAGGGTCTTTTGAAGCGATCGGGTTACAAACCATTGTTCCCAAACAAACCCCAGAGGAATCAACCATTTTGAACCTTGCAGCAACTACTCTTGGCTCAGTTGAAACCCCAACCACTGATATCTTGGCACTGTTTATTGTACCAATCCAATTTCACAAACGCCAGACAACAATGGAAACAAATGTTGTTACTTCTTCTAGGAATTCTTCAATTCCCATCAAGGTTGTCACCATAGGAGAGTCATCTCCTAACCTACCATCGTCGGTTCGAGCCACCATGGTATCGGACGCAACTACGTCACACAATGGACCGAACCCGTCTATGGCGGTGGCCACAACCCCCTTCACACCTAGTGCGACAGGCCCTCCATTCTCATACGGTATGCCTAGTTCGGGTACAAGTCCTATACTAACCTACTCCACTTTACAGACTTTGGGTCTGGGGGCAGGGAGCTCTAGCGCTCCTCTGCAAGGTCACTTTGGGGGCACTCCTGTCCCTTTTAATTCTTTTCCTTACACAGGAGGTCATATCCCTCTTGCATCCCCTTCGCTCGGTGGTTCGCATCAACAATCCACCGAGCAACCTACACACAATAGTTTATTTGGAGCGGGGAGTCAGGGACCACCTTTGCATAGTATGCCGATAGGTTCAACACCGTTTTCTTGAAACAAAACATTTGGTAACAACACATTCTCGTCCGTTGCTTTCCCGACTGGGGGCAACCCCATTTTTGGACAATCTACTCCTGCACAGGGTATTATTCCTGCACAGGGGGCACACATAGCAGGACCTTGGAATTCAGGGCAAGGATCTATTCCCTCCTCCGGAATGTTGTTCTGGGGTAATTCTTTCCACAATCAATGGAACCCCAGACAGACTACTATGCCTATCCCCACGAGACTGGCATGGGGTAATCCTTCCCAAAGTCCTTTGAATACAATGCATGCCCAACACTCTATGTTCTTTTTTGGAAATCAGCTGATGATGTCTCCACAGATGCAAAATCCTTACGCTAGCCAGGGCCATGGTTTCTACCAGAATCCGGGACAACAACCAAAATTTTCCTGGCAACCTAGTGCCAGTCAAACTCCAGGACCCTTTTTCCCAGGTTATCAGAAACAACCCAAACTACCATTCCTAGTGACTTTACACTTGCCATATTTGACAAGGTTGTTGAATGACCCCATTTGTCACGATCCGCGTTGGCCTCCGATGCCAACAAAGTTTCCTTCAGACATTCCCAAGTTCGAGGCCAAGCCTAATGAAGATCCAGGTGATCATGTGACTACCTTTCATCTTTGGTGCTCATCTAACTCATTGAAAGATGACTCCGTACAGTTGTGATTGTTTCAACGTACTCTCATTGGGAGTTCCACGAAATGGTACATCGAGCTCGACTGCTCAAGGTACTCTTCTTTTGGTGAACTGGCGATGGCCTTCCTTAACCATTTCCAGTTACCTGTGCGATACAACACTGGCACAGAGATGCTCGCCAATTTTGAATAGACAACAACGGACCATATCTCTCATCATATCTGAGAGTGGAGATGCCGGAAGAGTTTAATCAAGGTACCAGTCCCACCAGCATTCCTGCTTGAGTGATTCCTTAATTATTTGGTCCCACAGTTATCCAAAGACACCGCAACATCCAAAATTTTCTTCGAAGAAGATGCCTTCATGAGGGCTCAACAATTTGAGCTCATCTATTCTCAGTCTGGTTTATTATACAACATCTTTCCAGATGCCCCACGTTCGATACTGGATAAGACTAGACAGAGAGCTGGACCACATGCTGATGGTATTGTTGGTTCAGCACAAACCAAGCCCACTGAGCAATTGACAAAGCAGTTGAAACAGGTATCCATACAACATACAATAGCCAACCAAACTACTTCTTTGGTTGCTCCCCCTACCCAAACGTCGAAAGTACACACCGTGCAGTCGACTAACCCAAAGGCCACCCAGCATCCTCAAGGGAAGGAGAAACAATGAAAGAAGGGTAAGGGGGATAAAAAACCCATTGATAATGCTGGCGGGGACAACACGGAAAAATGAAAGGTGAGGTATCCATGCAACTTGTGCTCGGAAGACCACCCGACCCATCTTTGTCCTCGACTTGCAAAGGCCCAAAAGTTTGTCACACAACAACAACAAGCAGTGTTGACTAATCCCTTTCAACATGGGAAAAATCTAACTCAAGCCTCTACAAGCACAGAAGGGGGCAACCAAGAAATCTTCCCGCCTCCAAACAATCCCTCATCCGCAAATGTATATATGATTAGGGGTGATGCTTTCATATCAACTAGAGCGTACGATTATAGTAAACCAAGCGCTTCTGAGAAGGGTAAAGAAGTTGATCTCCCATCTCTTCCTCTACAGATTGAGAAGACGTTGGGAGAAACAATGACATGCATTCCAAAGGGTGCATTTAAAAAATCTTCTCACAACCCAAACGCAAGGGCCACCCAGAATTACTCTATGGTGGAAGATTTATCACAAACCCCTTGTGCGATGTCTACTTTGGAGGTCCTCCAAAGATGCCCTGCTCAGAGGAAAGCCTTGTTAACCGCTTTGGGCTCTACTGAGACTTGTAATCCAGGCACCATCATGTTAGATACAACTGACTTAAAACCTCGTCTTCCTTACCACGTAGTGTTTTAGATAGTAGTGGCTCATCCCATGAAAAATTTTACTTGGAATATCTTCTGCACAGTGGTCGACAAGGGCACCTCGACATGCGTTATGTCGTTAGCATGCTGGAAGGCCATTGGCCAGCCCGTTCTGTCTCCATCACCTACTCTCCTCATTTCTTTTGACGATCGTTCATTTCCACCACATGGCATCGTTCCTTCTTTCCCTGTGCAGTTAGGAGGGAAAACTGTGTGTGTCGAAGTAGAGTTAGTCAATGCTCCGCTCGACTCTAACCTCTTGTTAGGACGGAGTTGGACTTATGCTATGCAAGCTGTGGTTGCTACAATTTTTTGAGTCTTGTTGTTTCCACATGAGGTCCGGATAGTGACCATCGATCAATTGTCTTTCTCCAGACCTAACCCAGTTTTGGGGGCATCCATGGTCCCAATGATTGATAATCCTCAACCAGGTGTAGTTAACATAGGAGTTGGTTTATGCCCATCCTTGATGGGTACCTTTGATTACCCACCTCCTCACAACGATATCAAATTTATATCTAATCACCATAAGGTTGATATTTTTCAAGTTTCGTCATTCCGCACGACTTACTTTGAGGATCCTTGGATTTTTCCTTCCCCATCAACCACGATGGATGAGACAGGGATCCCAGGCATGTCCATGCCCTTGTCTGTCGCTGAGGTAGCGTACTCTTTAGTCCAGCAAGCTTCAGCTAACATTGATCCGACTCCTACACAAGAGTTAGATCCACTTCTAGAGCCTATTTGGGATCAGGGTTCTCTCGCTAACGTCGATTCGTTAGACTTATTCTTGCCTTCTGATGAAGTAGTAATCAAAGCAATGACTAGTCCAGACAAACCTTGGGAAGATCTTCATCACAGATCATACTTCCTCCCAGAGTTAAGATGAATTGAAGCAGGAGAATTCACCATGACTATGACTAGAGATAGGTCTTGTCATACTGATCCCTTAGCTACACACAAGATCTATGCTGAGGGTAATATGGCAACCATTGCTGAAACGTCACTTATCAATATATCTAGAACCCATGGCATCATAGACAATGTTTTCGTTGGAGCATGCAGCTCCCCCGAGGAGATGCCAGGCATCGACCCACAAAGAGTCTATCATGAGCTAACTTTTTTGTTTTTCAAGTTCGCTTTGAGATCCAAAATCAACATCCAGCGAGACTACATTTATGCTTTTCGATCTTGTCTAGATTAACTAAGAAAAGTAACCATTATGGAGTCTTCTTTAAGCCCTTTTCAGACTCCCTAAAGATGAAAAGATTGCCGAGTGACCTTGTTTCTTCACACTCGTTCAATTGGTCCAGAAGAACATTCCTTAAATGGGTCTCCTTTTAAGCCCTTTTTAGACCCTCTAAACATGAAAAGATTGCCGAGCGATCTTGTGGCCCTTCACGCTCGTTAAAGTGAAATTTGAAGTCATGTCTGTCCGGCGGCAGTTTACCCCTTTTTCAGTCTGGATGGTCAACTGTACGAACAAAGGTATACTCTATGGAACTTCTGTTCTTTAGAAGAGTACTCTCAGGTATAATTTTACCCCTTTTTCGGGCCTGAGAGACTAAACTTACGAAAAAGAAACCCCCACGGAGTCCATAGTTAAGCTCTTTTCAGACTCCCTAAAATTGAAAAGATCACCGAGTGACCTTATTCTTTCACACTCGTTCAATTGGTCCAGAAGAATATTCCTGATGGAGTCCATAGTTAATCTTTTTTCAGACTCCTTAAAAGTGAAAAAATGGCTGAGTGATCTTGTCCTTATCACACTCATTAAAATGGTTTTGAATCAATGTCTAATCGGTGCTAGTTTACCCCTTTTTCGAACCGACTAGACTATCTTCGAAAAAGGTACCCCAATGGAGTCTCCTTTTATGTTTTTTCAGACTCTCTAAATATGAAAAACCACCGAGCTTCCCTTCTCTGGGCTCGTTAAACTTACATCGAAGGACGTTACCATTGTGTGTTTTATTAACCGCATTTGCATACCTTATACACCAGCCTTGTGACAGTTTTCTTCTGCGTCTTAACACCTTTGGCTACTGGAGGATTTTTCCTGGGTATCATTTTACTAGAACATCAGTCTTGTCCTTGTGCCTTGAACTTGTATGTTTTCAATACTCGTTCCTCCATTGTAACGTGATATTCCTTTATTCTTTTTCCACAGTTATTGAAAAGAACAAAAAAATCAAATATACCCCAAAAAGAGGATGGGAAAAGTATTTTCTTTATTGGCAGCATAATGAGTCACCCTTGGATAAAGCACATCTGTCTGTTTGATCATCAGACTATGGGATGTATTATGACCTTAGGAATCTTTTCTCACTATATAGAGTTGTGTCCTCCACCATTTGGTTATTCTTCCAAACATATGGAGAGTTTGCGTTGCCTCTTGCTTCGTAGACTTATGATTAACATATATGCTACCTGAGTCTCATCACTTGTCATGCTATTGTCCAAGGGAAGTTTGTCACTAAGCCTGAGTCGGCCCCTCTGCAAAATGTCTCTTGTCCGCATACCCAGCCATCCTAAACATCCAATCAAGTCCTTGTTCGAAATCACTAAATCCTTCAGTCTGACCATCAAGATTATCAAGTCCATGACCGACGAGCCATCGAAGACCTCTGGGCAGTGCAGTAGTACACTCATATTACACTCCTACTCAAGTTTTGGAATATTTTGAAGTTGTTTCTCGAGCTCTGGAGTCCAGCCATCAGGCTGAATCAACTTCTGGAAGATGGATACTCTATATGTATATCTTTCTGATTTTGAGATGTAGCTCCGCTGTGTATTGTTCACAACTACTCTTTATAGTTATTTGACATGGATATACAGTGTATTTGATTGGTATCCATGGTTCTATTTTATCCCAAGCATTGGTATGCCCGCCTCAGTGAGACATTTGTTATTTCGCAGATGACACCTCCTGGTTCCTGATCCTTGGGCTCAATCGTTCGACACATCAGTAAAGATTGGTAATGTATTTTGGCCATCAGATGCTCTTCTAACCTCACACATTAGGGGGCATCTGTTATAACCCTAAATTGCACCACACATGCTTACCTGGCATCAGGCCAACTCATATCCCTTCTTTGCCAAAACTCTGCTGAACAACTCTTTGAAAATCCTCTTATGTAAAGGCCCACGCACCCTAACCCATTACTGCACGTGTGTACATGCTGGCTGACTCACAACAACTCGCATGTACCTACAAAAGAACAAAAAAAGGAAAGTTTCTGATGGAACAAAAAGCTATGGGTGAGTTAACTGAAACTCCCAGCCATGCATGGCTGAGGGTTCGTCCAAAAACCTAGCTCCTTCTAGCCTATAAAATAAGGGGTAGGGGTACCATTTGGAAAAGGAAAAAATATAGCAAAGAAACTCTACCCATTTACATATTCCATTGTCCCAGCCCTTTAGCCTTTCCTAATGCCAAAGGAGATTTAAAGCAAAGCAGTTGAAGGACAGAAGAAGAGGAGCCCAGGATCAGGTTCAAGGAGTGGTGGTTGGTCTCAACTTTTGTAAGTTGACTCATTTTAAGTAATAAAGAGAATGATTTTCCCATCCCAATTCATGAACTTTCTATGGTTTTATTAGTTTATGCTTGATTTCTAACTCGTTATTATAGAAGTAGCATGCATGCATAGTTGTTGTTTGTCTTGAGTGCAGGTCATCTTTGGAAGGAGCATTGCGAACAAGTAATCAAGCACAATGGAGGATCGACATCAAATGCCGGTAACAAGGTAGGTGGATCTTTCCATGCATTTACTGAGAAAAGGGTATTTAAATCTAGGGATGTAGGTAGAAAGTAATTTCTATTCGGTCAAATCTGCATGCAAAGTTTGAACTCTATTTGCTAGTCTGTAGGGTGTTTTTCCCAACAACACCGAGGAAGTCCCAAGTCCAGGATGAAGAACCACTTGGAGTATGGTTAAGTAGGGGACAATTCTTTATGTCCATTATATTGAAGAAGATTCAATGGAAACTATTAGTGAAGCAGAGGAATTAGGGACATGAACACTAAAAGAATTAAGGAGAGAAGTTGAAGCCAGGGAAGAGATAACTGATCAAGAAACACATGAACCAATCAACTCTCTGAACAAACATTAGTTGGAATTAAAAGTTAAAAATATTACAAAACATAATGATGAGTTGAAGCAAGAAATAAAGGAGTATAAAGTATTGGATAGGCATATCAACAAAGAGAATGCACAACCAAAGGAGAATAACTGTAGACTACAGGGTGAGCATGATGAGGTCTTTACCAAGATGAACAAAGTTTTGCGCCTAGTACAATATACACGATTCATTAAGAGGAATCTCAAGGATGAGGCTTTAGGGATGGATATCTTAAAAACAAACAATTAATGTTCAAGAAAGGTAGAGGATAAACACCAGTTTTGAAATTTTGAGGACTGATTCAACAGTTTTGCATGAGGACATGCAATGACTTACGCATGGGGGAAATGTTGAGCCTCCTTTTTGTCACCTCCAATTGCATTATCTTTCCCATATCCTAACCAATTTTTCCTAATAACTATGCACATTCTGCCTATTTTCCTCATCAAACATGTCCTTTAACAATTATTGCGTACCTATGAGGTAATTGATGTTTAATCATAATTTATGGTGATTTATTAATAATTAGGATTGAATATTTGATGTTTAGAACTTTCTGATTAATTTGGATGGTTCAAGCAGACTTCATGACAACATTTCCTGTTGCTGAGATAGTCTGGTACCGACTTGTATGAATGTGTGCATCCAGTACCAAGTTATGCAGCTATGCACGTCTCGTACCTGTTCTGAATTCCCAGGCTTGGTTGTTTGAACGAGAGTGTTCTCGATGGGTCCAAGGAATTTTTTGGTTCAAACATTATATGTTCATTGGAGACCACGATACATTTCATCACTCATGCACTTTGTGTCATGAGGATGAAATCGTTGCCTTAAAAATCGATGTATCATCCAATTGTAATAATTATGCAAATATTTGATTTTATCTTCAAACTTGGATTGTAACGATTGCTTCTCTTTAAAGAGGGAGACTTGTAGATGATAGGCATATACAGAGATAGAATTAAGCACAATTATGTTGTAAGTTTGGTTCTCGAACAACTGTGGATTGTACCTCCATTTTTATGAAGTAATGATATAATTTTAGTTTATGGGTTATATGTGTGCATTTACATCTTCTCTACTGTAATTTTCTCTTAAGAGATGCCTTGTTGGTACGAAAAGGGCCCACCGAACCAATCAAGGTAAGTCTCTTTGCAATTAATTTTGAATATGATTCTAGTTTTCTATGTGTGTGAACAAAGTAATTTTATGTTTGATTACAACATCTAATCCCACCCCTGTCATGTTTCAGTGATACATTTAATAGTAGGTCACATGGATGTGTGGTAATTTTGAGTAAGTTAGAGTTGTGTGTGTAATGTGAGATCTCTGAGTGTAATGGTTTCTGAGTAATGATTTGACATCTTTGTGTGAATATGTGAAAACAATCATTCGATTTAAGTGCTTTAGTGTTTTGTCTAGACTAAATGTTGTAGTGTTTTTTTTTTTTTTGCAAATCTAAGGACATGTTGGATCTCCATCTTTCACCATACATGAGCTTGTAATGGATCATTCCAATACACGTATCTTTATTTTCCAGAATTGATTAGATTACACCTTGAAAACACTGGCACAATCAAGACCTCCATCTCTCACCATACATGCACTTATAATGGAGTATTTTACCCTGCCTGGTAATTCTTTTAAGTTTGATTAAGTTTCCTTTAAAAAACAAAGCATGCAGAGTGTTAATTGTTGTTTGTGTATTTGTTCCAGGAGATGGAATCATAGTTCATCTTTATCTTTCATGAGCCAACAATGAACAGATCCATCACCTGAGCAAGAATTCTAGATTATATGCTTGTTGGTAAGTTTTGCTTTATGAATTTTGAATTGTGTGGGGAGTGTTATTTAAAAGTTGTGAAAACAAAGTTGTTATCCACATTTTTGGTTATCGAGATGATGACATGATAATGACATGGTGATGGAAGATCTAACTCTTCATTCAGATCATTTTCATAAAAAAAAAAAGTTACACTTGTCAGCTTCTCAAAATCACACTTTTGAAAATAGTACGCAGGCTGCATATATACTATCCTGCGGAAATACTTGATTTCCGCAGGCTGCATTCAGTCTGACTGCAGACTTTCCACACTGTGTTAATGGTCAGGGTGCGGAAATGTTTCTAAAGGGAGAAAATGAATAAGTTCTCGATCCTTCTAGAAGGAATCTTCTAGAAGGATGAGTTGGAGTTCGAATGGTTGGCAAATTAATGAGTTTCCAGATATCTTGGGATTACAYTCTATCCAAGTAACTAAACAATCTTCTCCTATATATTGAGGAGATTATTCATGGAAATGGTTAGTAGCAAATTAGCAAGAGTAAGATATTGGAGAATTAGTGCACTGTTGTATGGAGAATTGATGCTGCAGCAAATAGAGACAGCCACAAGGTTATCACAAGTAATGGAAGTTCTTCATGCATGATGAGAAAATGTGTGTGTGTCAAAGCTAGAATCCGTTGAAAGGGGATCTACGACATCAAGGCTCAGGTTGTATTTTTCTCTTTCAGTTAATATAATACACGAATATGTCCCTTTCCCATAATGATGATATCATCTTATTACATGATTCCTTGATCACATGTATAGTCTAGAGTTTTGAATATATTAATGTCTTTGTTGTGATTGGTTTGTGTTGTTGTGATTGGACAACGCAAGAGAATCGTAGCAGAGCGAGGATCAACAGAGATAAGGAGAGATTTCATAAAGTAAGTACATCATCCTTCTTCTCTTGTCCATTCAATACTTTAGAACTAGGGAAAGAGTAGTATTCTGTCACAGTTTGTTCCAGATCGAGGTGGATCTGGGGAGATTGGTCTGTGTCCGCACTCACGAATTTATCCTTGAACAAAAGTATTCGGTTTCAAAAGTGTTTTCTTACATAGACTATACTCAATAGACATAGGCAATTATCTGTTATCGAGACATACAATACATCAACTCTATTGATTACAAAACCGGATTGACATATTAAATGATTGCAATATATTGAACATATAATTGCACCAACAACAACACACAAAGGAACCATGGAAGATTAGAAACAATGTACGATACTAATCCAAATAATATTTAATACCGAAGAGGGAAACATGATGCAAAAATATATTGGGGAAGGAAACCCAATAGACCATGTTGCGTAGTGTGAAAAAGCATGGAAATCGATCCCAAGGAAAGGATTGACACACATGTTTATACCATTCCAAAGAAATGGTACTTAGAACTGGAGATGGAAAAATATATAACAAAATGGGATTACATAACGTAATGATTCCAGATAGCATTTACCTTTCAGAGTGATTCGGCCCCTATAAGTGCAACACTATACGAGATTAAATAGAAAATCTTTGCTAAATAAGAAGTAATGGAAGTCATATCCGTATGCAGTGCACACGACTCCTCCATGAAAATTCACAAGTTATCAGAATGTTACAATGTGATGCAAGAAGATCAAGACGATGACGATCCTCACAACATCCAAGTACAAGAAACAAAGGGTGAACGAACAGTAGAGGGCCCAGAGCTGTAATCTACAACATATGCACAACCATTCAAGACATGCAAAGTAAATATTGGAATGGAGGAAGACCCCAAGTTTACACAGATAGGGGTTACTGGGATGAGGAAACTTTATAAAAGATAGCAGATCTACTGCGCGAATATCAAGACTTATTTCCCACTACATTCTCCGAGAGTAAAGGAATAGCGAGCGAGTTAGAGGAGATGCGGATCCCATTGAAACCCAATGCTAAACTAGTAAAATAGAGACCCTATAGACTGAATGCAAGATATAAAGAAAAATTCAAGGAGGAAATAGATCGAATGATGAAAGTAGGAGTTATCGAACCGGTTGAGGAATCAGAATGGACAAGTCCAGTAGTAGTCTAGGACAATTAAACATGGTGTGTAATAATCTGTGTTGACTTGAGGAAACTGAACGATGCATGCCTGCATGATCCATTCCCAACACCATTTATAGACAAAGTACTGGAAAACGTAGCTGGCTAAGAGGACTACTCATTTACAGATGGTTTTTCATGATACCATTAGATAAGAATTGCACAGGAAGATAGACATAAGACTACATTCACGACAGAATGGGGAAGTTTTTAATACACAATAATGCCATTTGGGTTAAAAAACGCCCCTACAGTATTTTCCAGAGTATTTTTTGTAGTGTTTAAGGAGTTCATTCACAAGTTTCTCAAAGTCTACTTGGATGACTGGACTGTATTTAACCTGTTACAAGATTATGTCGAATTGCTAAGATAAGTGTAGACAACATTAGATAGCCTTAAACCTAAAGAAGTGTATTTTTTGTGCACCACTTGGAATATTATTGAGACACGTCATATGCAAACAAGGCATGATAGTTGATCCTGCAAAGATTGCAGTTATTCTGGACTTACAACCACCCATGTGAGTCAAACAACTACGCACAACATTGGGTCATACCGAGTATTACAAGAAATTTATCAAAGGATATGCGCAAATTACAGCCCCAATGGAAAAATTGTTGAATAAAGACACAAAGTTCCAATGGAATGATGATTTCCAGGAAGGACTCGACACAATGAAACATAAGTTAGTAACTGTGCTGATATTAGTTTTCCCCGACTGGAACAAGGAATTTCATGTACACATGGATGCATCATCAATAACATTGTTCGTGATCTTTTCATAGCGAAGTGACAAAGAGATAGATCAGCCAATTACTTTTGCAATTAGGAAACTATCAACAATGGAGAAAAAATATACCACAACAAAAAGTGAGGGATTGTCTATGGTCGAAACGCTACAATAGTTCATACACTACTTACTAGGTTCACACTTTAATATGTACATAGATCATTCTGTGCTAAGATATCTGGTCAAAAAGCCAGTGTTGGGGGGAGGATTTGTAGATGGATCCTATTGTTCTAGGTGTACGAATTCAAAGTAGTAGTAAAACTAGGTAAAATTAATGCATGACTGAAGCACTTGTCACACATTCTATTGGGAGAAGAGACAAGAAACCTGGATGATAGCTTGCTAGACCCACAATTATTCTCCGTTAAGATGGTAGACAATTATTTTAAAGATATTGTATAGTTCCTAAGTACAAGAATTACCCCCTCAGACATGTCGATCACGCATAAAAATAAGTTGGTAGTAAAGGCTATGGACTACCAACTAATTGCAGGCAACTTATATAAACTGGGCATAGATGGAATACTGTGACGCTACATAGTCGAACATGAAAGAAAAAATTTATTGGCAGAAGTGCACGATAGGATAGATGGAGGAAATTATGCATGGAAATAAAATGCGTGGAAGGTCTTACGCATAGGGTTATGGTGGCATGCACTCCACAAGGATGCAAAGGAATACTGTCAGACATGCAATGTTTGTAAAAGGGTTGGAAAACCCTCCAGAAGGGACGAGATGCCATTGAACCCACAAGTTACATTACAGGATTTTGATAAGTGGGCTATCGACTTCATTGGACCAATTAACCCACCAACAAGAAGATCAGGGGTGAGGTACATCATTTCAACAAAAAAATATCTAACTCAATGGGCATAAGCTACCCCAGTCACATATTGCAGCGTAGAAACTGTCGTGAACTTTTTGTTCGAAAACATAGTAACTTGATTTCAATGTCCTAGAACATTGATGAGTGATCAAGGAACACACTTCATGAATAAAACCATAACAGCCTTGACCAAATAATTCCAAATCCACCACCATAAGAGTACACCATACCACCCACAAGCTAATGGCACTGTGGAAGCATTCAAGAGAACCTAGCGAATGCAATAACAAAAATATGCAATGTGGGAAGAGATGACTAGGACTTAAGAATCCCTACAGTATTATGGGCATACAGGACAACCAACAAGAATTTAATAGGAAAAACACCTTTCAGGTTGGTATACGAACATGAGGCAGTAATGACGATGAAATTTATTTTACCAAGCCTGTGCATCACAACTATCACAGATATGTCGGATTTAGGCGCAAAATAGGAATGACTATCACAACTGGTACAACTTGAGGAGGATAGATTTTCCACAAGGTTCCATCAACAAGTGCAAAAAGAAAGGGAAAAAGAATGGCATGAAAGACACATTAAGTCAAAAACATTCTAAGTAGGAGACTTGGTACTACTATATGATAGCAAGTTTATGCAGGACAATAACATACCTAACCTCCCACAGTCCAGGATACGCTACTTCAAGCCCGTTCTCGGGATTCTTTCTCTTACATATACCTTTCAAATTAATAAAGATGCATAAAAGAAAGGAACTAAATGACATGCACAACAATAAAAAGAAAGCATGCATATTATAAATATTGAATTCAATGATAAATAAATACACAGTGGAATAAATCATACATAGGTAAATAATACCATAACAGAGAGCACTTATCTTTTATAAAATAAAACCATCGACTGGATGCAGACCAAGGACATTCCACCCAATCGTAGACATTCTTGTTCCAAGTCTCAACAACAATGTCACCCCTGAGCCAGGGATATGAATCCACAAGGATGGTTCCAGAGTGTTACTCATCTTCCCAAACCAATCAACACTCAATCTCTCACAGGCTTTCTCAACACTCACAAAAATCCAAGTACCTAGCTCTCTTCTACCCAGCTTGCACCACCCAAGAGAATGGACCCCCACCCTTCTCTTCCACGCATTACCTCAGGAAGTCCTTCTCCTTCCATGGCTCCAGTGCAGTTGGTCCAAAATATCCATGCTAGGACTCTCGAGACTCACAACTGTGAGAAAAGTGGGACACATACCACACACCTCAGACATGCAGGTCTCAAATCATGGCTACATTACACTAGAAATCTCTATAGCCCATAATACCATGGCTGCACTTCCACAGTTCATCTTCCTTTCTCGAGCCAAGAAACGCATGAGGAAATATGAATGAGTGAGGGAAAGAATGAGTGAGGAAACCAACAGAAAAATAAGAACAAGAACAAGAATGAGAGTGAGAGAGAATGAACAACCATGCCCAACCCCCCAACATACTAGGGATGAGTTTATGAACTCTAATTGGGAGTCAAGAACCTCCTGGACTTCCCCAAGAATCTCACATAATTGCTATTATCCATTAAGAAAAAATGGAGAATAAAAATATAAAATAAATGCTTAGCCCCTCAAGCCCCCTCTCTTGTGGAATCATAGACCCTATAACTCTAGTCCTTGTCTGTCTAGCATACAATGATGTATTTATTATTAATAATGATCAAAACATTACATTTCTTGGGAACACTGGCCTTTTAATAATTGTTTGGGCACTCTGGCCTCTCAACAGTGCAAAAATACATTATTTAATATGGGGCTCAAAACCTAGGGTGTTACATCCCCTCCCCCTTATTTTGGCATTGTCCTTAGTGCATATACAAATAGGAATCAACATTCCAAAATTTATTCAAAAAATGTGGGTACTTTGCCCGCATGGCATCTTCATGCTCCCAGGTAGCATCTTTAGAACCGTAGCAGGTCCACTAAACTTTCACCAGCTCTATAACTCGATTCCGTAGCATTTTGACTTTTCTGTTCAATATTCGCACTAGCTGGACTTGAAAGTATTCCTCTGTCTCTACTTAAATCATATGTCAATCAATAACATGGTTAGGATCATGTACATATTTATTTATCAAAGAGACATGAAATACATTATGCACATTCATGGAAATAGGCAATGCAAGCATGTATGCAACTGGCCCTATTCTGTCCAATATCACAAATGTGTTGGGTATGTGTTACATTCTTTGCATGTGTGTGTGTGTGGGTGCGTCAGATAAGACAACTACATCTGACAATCCCTTCACCTAGAGCTCTACCGCAGGCGCTGGGTGCTTTCCTAGGGGGGTCCCAGGGGGGGGCAGTATGCCCCCCCCCTGGTTACGTGCAGCGTTCGGCAACAGGCGGTAGCTCGGGGCAGCGCCCTGAAATTTTATTTTGGGCGGTTTTTGCTATTTTTAGTGGATTTGCAAATTAATCCCGGATTAAGAGATTAAGGTTTTGGTATCTACAGAATACCTAAAAACATTGTATATATTGTATGGCGAATGGTGAAATTTGATATAATGAAAATAAGAAAGGTTTTCCCGGTTGAGGGTTTCCGGTATAAAATCTCTGTGTACTCTGTGTATGAGCCATTGATTAATTTCTGTATT
>ML800432.1:26628-45758 GCA_009831015.1 Picea engelmannii
TTGGATCACAGAAGATCTACAAGTGGGTATGTGTTTAACCTATTTGGAGGAGCAATCAGTTGGATGAGCAAAAGACAGGCTGTAGTGGCACTCTCAACTACAGAAGCTGAATACATGGTAGCCACTCATGCAAGCAAGGAAGCCGTATGGTTACAAAGATTGTGTTCAGGTATTGGGTTGGTACAACAAACAGTGAGATTAGACTGTGATAGTCATATTGTAATATTCCTGGTAAAGAACCCAACTTATCATTCAAAGACAAAGAATATTGATGTTCAGTATCACTTTGTGAGAGACATGGTTGAGGAAAAGAAGGTGTTGCTGGAAAAGGTTGACACTTTGAAGAATGCTGTAGATTCATTGACAAAGTCTGTGAGCACATAAAAGTTCTCCTGGTGTAGAGTAACAATGGGCATTGCTGCCCTATATTGTTGACTATATAATCCCCTGGACCCCTGGATGCAAAGAAAACAACAAGTGGGAGAATGTTGGGTATGTGTTATATTCTTTGCATGTGTGTGTGTGTGGGTGCGTCAGATACGACAACTGCATCTGATGATCCATTCACCTAGAGCTCTGCCATGTGCACCAGGATCTTTCCTAGGGGGGTCCCAGGGGGGCCAGGTATTCCCCCCTTGGTTACGTGTAGCGTTCGGGGCAGCGCCCCCAATTTTTTTTTTGGGCGGTTTTTGCTATTTTTAGCAGATTTTGCTATTTTTGGCGGATTTGTAAATTAATCTCGGATTAAGGGATTAGGGTTTGGTATCTATGGAATACCTAAAAAAATTGTATATATTGTATGGCGAATGGTGAAATTTGATATAATGAAAATAAGAAAGGTGTTCCCGGTTGAGGATTTCCGGTATAAAATCTCTGTGTACTCTGTATATGAGCCATTGATTAATTTCTGTATTGCTTAGGAATCTATATGCATTGATTTACTTCACAGGTTTAAAACTTACAAAATGGACCACAGAATCTAATTGCCATCTTTGTACAACTACCCAACCTCAAAGAGATCTTCTTGGGATTTACTTTCAAAAGAACATGCTCCCCCACTTTAAATTCTCTTTCTGTCCTATTCGTATCGGCATAAACTTTCTATCTATCCTGAGCTGCCTTTAAATTCTACTTAATCTTAACCATCTGGTCTTCCATATCTTTGAGCAACTTTGGCCCAAGTACCACTCTATACGCTGGGTTGTCCCAACTTACTGAAATACTACATTTCCTACCATACAAGGTTTCAAATGAGCTCATCTTGAATGAAGCTTGCCACCCATTATTATAAGAAAACTCAACCAAGTGCAAGTAATCATCCCACTTAGATGGATTATCCATCACATACATTCTCAACATGTCTTCAATTACTCAGTTGACCCTCTCTGTCTCCCCATTTGACCGTGGATGGTATGTTGTGCTAAATTTTAGATTTGTACCAAATCCTTTATATAATCCCTTCCATAAATTTGAAGTAAACTTTGTGTCTCTATCCGAGACAATTTTTCTAGGTATCCCATGCAACCTAGCAATTTCCTTAATGTAAATTTATGCAATATTAGCTGATGTATGAGTTATTTTCACAGGAACAAAATGAGCATCCTTTGTCAATTTATCAACCACTACCATGATTGAATTGTGTTTCATTGTTGTCCTGGGAAATTTAGTTATAAAGTCAATGGTTATCACTTCCCATTTATTCTCTAGGATTGGTAATGGCTGTAGAAAACTTGCTGGGTGTATATGCTCAGCCTTCACTTTCTGGCATTCCATACATTTGGCGATGTAATCAACAACATCATTTTTCATTCCTGGCCAAGAGAACCAAATTCTTACTGCTGTAATTATTTTCTGGTAACCGGGATGTCCAACATATGGAACATTATGCATTTCTTTTAATACCAAATTCCTAAGTTCTCCAGAACTAGGAACATAAATTCTATTTTTATGCATAAGTAATCATCTTCCTTCATCTCATACTCTTTCATTTTCTATTGTACATCCTCTTGATGCAAGCTTTCCTTTACCTGCAGGTAATGCTGATCTGTAACAACAACATCTAAAATTCTTCTCTTCAAGTCAGACTGATGCATAATGACAATTGTAGCATGCATGAGATGCACTCTTCTACTAAGTGCATCAACAACTTTATTTTCTTTTCCTTTGATATGCTTGATATAAAAGTCATGTTCAATTAAAAATTCCATCCATCTTGTTGTAGGCACAGGGGTAGACCCAGGGTTCAACTCTACAACAACGTACCAACAAAACCCTAACTACTGGCCCTTTCAGAAACACCTGCGAAGTAGATGAAGTCTCACCCGAGGTAGAGGTAAGGGTGGTTGCAGGATTCCAGTGTCTGCAACCTTAGCTGGGACATAGATTTGTGATTATAATACTTAATAGAGCACTTAGCACCATCAATTCGTTATTATTTAACCAATATCTACTCCGTAGAGAAAACAGAGCATCGCAACATTCAACCAGATCTAATATATCTAAGCACTTAGCATAAAGAAATAGATCAGATCTAGCAGATTCAAGAACTAGGCAAGTTCACATAGGTCAGATCTAGTATCTAGGTTCATCATAAGCACAAAGCATTAACAGATCTAAATATCTATCTATATCAAATACTTAGCAGATAACACATCAACACATCGCACAAAGTAGAGCAACACAACATATATGTGGTTCACCCCCACCTTGGGGCTACGTCCACCAACTCTTCTTATTTATTATCTTCCTCAATTGGTTACATGCACAGAGCCATAAAACTCTTACTCTGCATAGGACAAGAGATCTGCGCACCTCGCTAGATCCTCCTTCCTTGTGTTACAACACAAAGTCTTCCATAGTCCGTCACAATCACTTGTGCATAGCTCCACAAGTCTCCCACAATATGCACAAAGAATTCACAAGCCACACTTTCACTTAGCACAACATCACATAGATGCCTCTCTATCTCTTCTCTACCTACACTTAGATCGCCTAGATGTCTATTTTGTTGACATGGTTTTAGACAGAGGTAGAGTATGCATGTTTGTCATTGATGGCAAAGCTCAGCATGATCAACAGAGCGATGATGGCATGTTCACAGGAACAATGAGCTTGTCATTGATGGCAAGAACAATGATGGAAAGAACAACGATGACAAAGATCAGCATGATCAACAACGCAGTGATAATGGTAGAGGAGGAGCAGCAATGAATGTTGGATCTCATTCAGAGTCCCCGATGACCGCCAGATCTGAATTCAAAGAGGAGTAGTGCACAATAGATGAGAACATATCTTGTGCATTAGATCCAAGCATGGGGTCCAACCGTCGTTGGATACAAGAAAATATGCATGTTCTTTAAAGTGCAAAGAGAACCAAGCTTACAAAATCCTGAAAGCAGGAGGACCGTCCATCTTCAGGCAGGACACATGGTCACAGATCAACATTTCGCTGACTAGAAAGTCAAAGGAACGGGGTTCCCTAACCTCTCAAACTTGTGATATAATCTCAGCCGTTGGATCAAAGAAAAATTTGGGCTATCAGATCTAGGAGGTAGATCATGACAGACCACATCAGCGAGGACAGGTGGCAACTTACGTCAGCAAGGACACGTGGCACAAGTATATAAGGACATGTGTCAAGATGATTTGATGTTTCCAGTATGTGAATATTTTGAATCTGAGTGACACGTGGCAGCCGCTTGGGTCATGACACATCATTAAGTGATGCAAGAATGACGTCACTCAGGAAGTCTAACTTCGGGAGTTTTAGCTTCATCACTCCCCCAAAATCCTGAAGGCTGAAGTCTTGGGGAGGAGGATAGTCGTTGGATCAAAGAGAAATCTCGACCATTGATATGCTTCTAGAACCTCAACAACTGTCGAGTGAGATGTGACAGGGGAAGGAGAGACGCTGGATGGAAGACACTTGTCAGCAGGAGGCGAAGGCGATAAATGGAGGAGGAAGAGGTAAGAGGTTTAGGAGGGGCCCATACAAAACTGCCTCATTCCGGACCGCCCCAACTTTATTAAAGGAAAAATGGCAAGGGGGGTCCGTAATCAAATCTCAACCACACATCTAAGTGCTTTGATCTCAGCCGCTCAGACTTGCGCCTCCAATTCTGGACCCCCCCCCCCCCCTTCATTAAAAATAGTATGGCAAGGGGGGTCTAGAATCGAATATCAACCGCAAATCTAGACGCATAAATCGTGGCCACTCAAATCAGCCTGTTGCTTAGTAGAATGTTTCATCACAGGATTCCCAAAATCATGAGTCGTGAAAGTGATTTATGGATAAGTGGCTGGTCACTGCCGGTGGTCATGTGAGAGGGAGGAGCTAGCATGAAGCTAAGCTCCTTGTCAGGGTTTCAGAGATCGCAACATGAAGAGTTGAGACTCTTCATCACAGGATTGATGAAATCCGAAATGAGAAAATGCCTTTTGGTATAGGCTGTGGTCACTGCCGATGGTCATGTGAGAGGGAGGAGCTAGCACAAAGCTAATCTCCATTTCAGAGATCGCAACTTGGAGTGTCGTGACCCTTCGACACAAGATTGCTGAAATGCGAATCATGAAAGAGCCTTGTGAATAAGCACTTGGTCATCACCATTGGTCATGTAAAGGAAAGAGCTAGTCAATCCAAGCTCCTTTTCGGAGATCGCGATATGAAGAGTCAAGATGCCTCAACTTAGGATTCCCAAATTGTGATTTGTGAAAGATCCTTTTTGAATAAGGCTGTGGTCATAGCCATTGGTCACATCATCGAAGGTTTAAGGGAGGAGCTATCCTGCAGCTAAGCTCCCTTTCGGAGATCGCGACTTGGAGAGTTGATATGCCTCATTCCCAGATACCCAAAATGCGAGTCATGAAAGTGCCTTATGAACAGGAATTTGGACACCACCTAAGGTCACATGTGAAAGGAAAGGGAAAAGGCGCCAAAGGCATAAAGCTATATAGGTTCGCACTATAACGGCTAGAAACCACTGATGGTTTCTACCAGAGGACTCTGAGAGACTTTAGGGTGATTGCAAGAGCAGCTGTAGGGTGACTAATAGAGGAGACGAAGAGTCTTGAAGTAACTCCTAGTGATTCTGAAAAGATTCAGAAATGACAGAGAAGACAAAGAGTCTCGACTGCTAGAGAGGCTAAGGAATCTCAACATAACACCCAGTGATGATGAACACATGGGCATAACCGCCAAAGAAGCTGAATAATTGTGATGATGATCAGGAAGAGGACTGGAAATGAGAAGAGGATACAGAAGCATTGCGCAAATGGCATGCACAAGGTGCACAGATATTATAAAAATGCAGAACAAAGAAGAGATTGGTGTTGTTGCTGTTAAGAGTTATTGATGTGTGTAGAAGGAATCAGAGTGCAGTAGTTCAAATGCACAGAAGAGGAATGGTGCATTGAATAGATGTGGTGCACAGAGCATAAAAGGCAGAACAATAGAAAGTGCAAGGCATGTGTGCATGAAGACACTGATGCAATCAGAGCTGATCAGTGTAGCAGAACAATGATGAGACCGGTAAGCCATTGATAAATACAATATCACTGTGATAAATTTACACATAGAAAAGTATTATAAACAGGGTGGTTGGGAGGTGCTAGGGAGGAATGTTGTCCTTAGAGTTTCAAGTGGGTTCTTGAATATAGGGATTTGTAGCTTCCATCTGGTTGTAGCCAGAGAAACAAGGGTGGCAGGGTGGTGTAAGGGAGAACAAGTGTTCTCTGTTATACAGGTTGGAGCCTGTGTGACTGGAAGTTGGTGTTTGAACACTTAGGGAGTTGGTGCTTCCTTCTAGTGGGTGCTAGAGAAAATAGAGAGTTGGTGTTCTCAGCAAGTTGCATCTTGCAAAACAGAGGTTGTATCCTCACAATGAGTTGGAGCTCATATGTATGATCCTGAGTCACTCTGGTCCCCAACACTCACCTGTGACTCATCCTGAGTCACTCTGGTTTGACTAGTTCTGCTTTGAAAGCCTCAAGCTTGGCTCAAGCTGCTTGGACTTGTTGTTGTGCTACTGCCTTCTGTTCAACAAACTATTGGATGACTACATCATTGATAGGTCCCTCTAGACGTTGTTTAGTTGTAGTGACAACCTGTTCTAGCTCTGCTCCTTGGCCTTCTACCTCTGTAGACAATTGGAAAGATTTTTCTTGTACTGGTTAGAGTTTCTGAGTTACTACCATAAATCTACTTTGGATAGTGTCGATCTCCTGTTGGGTGGTCCACTGCTCCTCCGATCGCTTCATTCTTTACACAGCTGAAAGGGGCTTCAACTACGCCTGTATCGTTTTGGCTTGATACTTCACCTCTTGGAGCTGCGACTCTAGTGCCTTCAGTTCTGGGTTCTTCGTGAGTTGTTCATAGGTCTAGGCACTGTGATCAATGAGATGTTTACAGTCTAGGGTAAGATCCTTTAGCCTTTTAACTGCGCTCTGAGTGATTTCCTCTCTTTGATCTCTTACGTCTTGTGGGGTCTCAGGTATAGTGCATAGCTCTAGGTCTATTATGCATTGTTGTAGCTACTAGATGGATTCTACAAGCTGGTTCACTTGTTGTGGGACTCAGTCTTCTGCTGTTATTTCTAAGACTATCACAGAGCGAAGTGCTCTTTTGACTGATTCCTTTACTTCGAGTTGTTCCACGAGAAACTGTTCCTTTTCTTGCTGGAGTTGTGCTTTTTCTTCATCAAACTTCACTTGGAGAGCAATATTTTCTTGTTCTACAGCATTGCGTTGCTCTATGAGTACTCCTTGTACTTTTGTCAAAGACTGGGTAGCTTACGCTTTTTCTTCCTGTGCTCGTCGAAGTCGAGATTTGATTGTATTAGTTAGGTGGTGCAGTTGAGCTGGCTCATCTCCCAAATCAAGTTCTCCTCATGGCGGTGGCACAGTGGACACTGTACGGATGGACTGTAGGGCTTGCTGTACCCCTCGGAGTTTAGTCTTAATGTGATCATACATATCCTCTTGCTTTGCTTCTTATTTCTCTGTGATTTCTAGCGAAGCATCTTGCAGGGCTGCTATGAGGAAGTTGAAGATGTCGGAGGTGAGGACAGTTTGCATCTTGGTCATGGTAGCCTCCAATTTCTTCTGGGAAGAAGGTTTTGGAGGTGAACCCTTCCTCTTCTTCAGGGGATCATCCTTGTCATCTTGCTTCTTTTCAACTTCTTTTTCATCCAACTCTTCGCCATCACCTCCTTTCTCTGGTGATATGGACACGGTCTTGACGGAGGCACTGTCTAGTTCTTGGACCTCTTAAGTCTTCTTCATCCTGCTAGGTCTGGGTGTATCCTGCATAGGTTATGGGCTGTCGATGTCGGATATATCTGCAGGGTCTGCTGGAATAAGGAGGTCCACCGACCAGTCCTTAGTGATCTCTTCCAAGTCCTCCTCTATCAGCTTATAGTAGGATTGGAGCTATTTCTTGTGTTCTTCTGTGCGTGCCCTAATGTAGATAAAATTCCGGTTTGCGTTGAACTTCATCAAAGTCTGGAACTAGTATAGAGTGTTCAGTGTCATGCAAGGATCGAACTAGATGGCTCTCTTTAGCTGGTTGTAGTAGGTATGAAAAACAACATTTGATTGTCACTGTTTATTCATGTTGCTTGAATACCATAGGGTAGCGAACTTTGCGGTCAATGGTTCGAAAGGCTCAATGTCCGGGAAGGTCGCACCTTTCAGCATCTCCCAGGAAATAAAAGCTATAAGGATCAAGAGCCAGTTGAAATGAAATTCATATCCTTGATCCTGTGCTTCTCTGTAGTCGAGTTCCAACTGGTTCACCAGGTACTTCGCCCAGTTCATCTGAAGGCCTTCTGCACACTTCCCTGCGAGGTCGACTACGAAGCCAGTGACTTGGATGGGTCGGTTCTTTCTTACTAACTTCCCTACAATCAACTGATAGGCGAGGCATACTGCACCACTCTAGATAGAAGCTACCTTGTAGCCTCACGTTCCCTTCTTGACATTGCTGTAGGTGTCTTTGATCCTCTGTGCTAGACTGGGATCCATGGCTTTTCCAGGGTAAAACTCTTGTGGATCAGGTCCTTGCATACTCAAGCCCATGATCCGATTGATCAACATCGGATCAACTGTTATATGATAGTCTAGCCACAAGTAACTACCATGGTAACAAGACAACAACAACTTGACACATGCGTTTAACTCCTGGTGTCATCTGAAGTGGGGGATCTTCATAATGTTCAACAAAGTGGACTACGCGAGGTTCATGGTCCATGGTTGGGGGATTATATTTGAATTCTTCCCCTTCATTCTGGTCAGGTACTTGTGTGGGGTGAGGATGTTGTAGAAGTCACTAAACTTAAACGTTGCAATCTTATCTTGGTTTGCTCGACCTGCACGAATCCCCTTCGGGAGGTACGCAGTGACCAAGGCATATTGAAAATCTCTAGGTACGATGTCGGGATTTACGACGCCACTCAGAGGTGGAATATAGGTGGGTAGTATAGTTGGGATCATTTTGGCATTCTCTAGATCATCCCTGTTCTTAGTTTGCTTCTATTCTGATGGTCGGGATGGTCTAGCTCCGTGAGCAGTCGACGATGATGCTTGAACTATTCTTGTGGACGAAGCATGTACACCTATAGATAATCCTCTCTCTGACATGACTCTTTCAGTCATCAGGTCGATGAGAACTTCCTTCACTGATTCTTCGACTGCGCTGAACTCCTCAGACATATGCGCTCGGGATGGAAAATATGGTGTTCGGAGGGTAACTTAGACACTGCAATAGGATAGACAACAATAACACAATGATCTCTGTGCAAAATGAACTTAGTTTGCGGGCTCAAATTCTTAGTTGGAAAAAGTGTTCTCGTTGCATGACACGACAAGATAAATAGGTAACTCGACAACGGGTCACTTGTAACAGGTATGAGGCCTTCATTAACTCTATTATGTCTGTTATGGAGTGATCCCAATGGTCTGATGGTGATTTGTCTATCCATAAATATCTTTCTATCTATTCGGAGCATCGGTCTAACGGTTATAATGTCCCCAATGGTTTCTTCGCCATGGCAAAGTGCCATGTGTTGCTGTTCTGATATCCCAACGAAGCTCCAATTTTGCAAATTTTCCTTCTGCGATGTTCTTTCTAGATCCTTCTGCAACTTTTTGATCTTATCCCTCTTCTTTCTTAATTTTCTAGCCTTCTTTCCACAGCTTTGTCTCGGTATTCCTTTTTCCATTCTGATTCTTATCTTCTTTTGACATAGAGACTTCGCGCTGTTGTGATTCTTTCCTAGGATTCAAGGGTAATACTTCTTCTTTATCTGGGATAGGTACTTCAATATTCTATGGTTCCTCTAGTGTTCTTGGAACTTTGACAACCAAGTCTCTGGTTTTAAATAGCTTTGATCTGTTCTCCTGTTCTTCAATTAAGTGTGCGATCCTTCTAGTTAAAAATTCTTTGAAATATTGTCTCTTTTTCTCTGAGGCTTCTTCTTCTTCCTTCGTTATGGCCAGATCTATTTCAATCTAAGTTTTTCCTAATAACATGGTAAATGGTGCACTGTCCTCAATGAATTTAATAATCTCAAAATCTTCTTCTGTCGAAGCTCTGTTGATAGTCATAGGTAGCTTGGTAAGTCTCCCACATAGGGTTATCAATTTTCCTCTGAATAACCCTATTCTTCCTAATGAAGGAATCATAGCATGATTTCCTAAAAGTTACCAAGTTCTTTATGTCATAATATTCACCTATGTTTCCTCATCTAGAACACAGTCAATGTCGAAGTCTCCTATTCTTACTTCAATGCATTCTTTTTCTTTGAATATCTCTGATAATTTGACATGTCGGTGGTCATTTAGGGTTTCTTTCATCTGTAGCAATACTTTCTCAGATTCTTTCTAGGATTTTTCTATGACCTTAGTTTCTGGATCTGCCTTAGAGTTTTCTTGATTCAGATTCATTCTCTCAACTTTAGCAATCATTCTAGGGAAATCCAATACTTCATGGTCTGTAGATTTGCAATAGAGACAACTAGGTATTCTCGTAGGGAATTCCTTAGCAAGATGTCCTGGTCATCTGCAACTGTAACAGAGGGTTACTCCTCTCTTTCTTTTAAATGATCCCCAACCCTTCCTGTACTAGGAGCTAACTTGCAAAAAATTCTTTCTAGGGTCTTGCATCCATTTGTTAGTCCAAACATTCTTTCTATGCATAGGTATAACATATCTTTCACTACTCTTATTAGATCTACTCATATCAAACCTTCTTTCATCTACCAGTACCCTACTTTTCAAGCTAGGACGGAATCTATCAACCATACCTAGATCCATACTATTGGAGAAAAAATTCCACTTGTCTTACTTCTATAGGGCAAAAAGATTTTAGATCTAAAACTTTTCACTATTCTTACCTTTATTAGAGAGCAAAGCTTGCAGATCTTACCTCTTTTCTTCATATTTGACCTATTTTCTTGGCACAGAGATTCATAAGTTGAGTAGAGTGCTGTGCCCTAGGGAAACAAATCTATGCACGGAGCTTTCATAGTTTTAGGTCGAGTCTTTGCATGTAGCTTCTTCTTTCTTAGTTCCTAGCAATCACAGTTTCAGGTCTCGACAACAAAACCATTTGTTGTCACAGGGGCAGACCTAGGGTTCAATGCTACAACATCACACCAGCAAAACCCTAACTACCGGCCCTTTCGGAAACACCTATGAAGCAGATGAAGTCTCACCCGAGGTAGAGGCAGGGGTGGTTGTAGGAATCCAGTGTCTGCAACCTTAGCTGGGACACAAATATGTGATTATAATACTTAATAGAGCACTTAGCAATATCAGTTTGTTATTATTTAACTAATATCTACTCAGTAGAGAAAAAAGAGCATCGTAGCATTCAACCAAATCTAATATATCTAAGCACTTAGCGTAAAGAAATAGATCATATCTAGTAGATTCAAGCACTAAGCAAGTTCACATAGGTCAGATCTAGTAACCAGGTTCATCATAAGCACAAAGCATTAACATATCTAACTATCTATCTATATCAAACACTTAGTAGATAACACATCAACACATCACACAAAGAAGAGAAACACAACATATACATGGTTCAACCCCACCTTGGGGCTACGTCCACCAACTATTCTTCTTTATTAGCTTCCTCAATCGGTTACATGCACAGAGCCACAAAACCCTTACTCTGCATAGGAAAGGAGATATGCACACCTCTCTAGATCCTCCTTCCTTGTGTTACAACACCAAGCCTTCCACAATCTATCACAATCACTTATTCTTAGCTCCACAAGTCTCACACAGTATGCACAAAGAATTCACAAGCCACACTTGCACTTATCACAACATCACATCGATGCCTCTCTATCTCTTCTCTACCTACACTTACATTGCCTAGATGTCTATTTATATATTACAAAATAGGCCTAAGCATGGGTAAACCCATGGGTTGACATCCCATTCCCATTACATAATCCAAAAACCCAAAAAGAACCCAAAAAGGGGCCAATATCCCATGATCTTTGCTTCGTCTTGTGCTCCTCTTTCGACAGCCTGTCAAAGTTCAAAAGTAGGGCATAGAGCCACAAAACCCTTACTCCGCATAGGATAAGAGATCTGCACACCTTACTAGATCCTCCTTCCTTGCATTACAGCACAAAGCCTTCCACAGTCTGTCACAATCACTTGTGCTTAGCTCCGCAAGTCTCCCACAGTATGCACAAAGAATTCACAAGCCACACTTGCACTTAGCACAACATCACATAGATGCCTCTCTATCTCTTCTCTACCTACACTTACATCGCCTAGATGTCTATTTATATATTACAAAATAGGCCTAATCATGGGTAAACCCATGGGTCAACATCCCATTCCCATTACATTATCCCAAAACCCAAAAAGGACCCAAAAGGGGCTGAGATCCCACGATCTCCGCTTCTTCTTGTGCTCCTCTTTTGACAGCCTGTCAAAGTGAAAAAGTAGGTCAAAATTGACCAAGGGTCTCCAAAACTTGGTCAAGGGCCAACACTTGTTTTCCTGACATTCAAATTTGGTTGTTCAAAAAGATACTTTAGACCACTGTGGTCTGTTCTTAATTCAAATCTCTTTCCCATGAGATAATGCCTCGACATATTCAATGCATGGACAATGGAATAAAGATCCAAGTCATGTGTGGCATAGTTCCTCTCATGTTCCTTAAGATTTCTAGACTCATAAATAATGACATGTCGATTTTGAGTGAGTACTGCCCCAAGTCCTTCCTTGCATGCATCTGTACATACCATACAACTTTCATTTGGGTTAGAAATATTTAACATAGGTGCGCTTGTAAGTAAATCCTTCAACAAATTAAAGTTCTCTTCACATTCAGAGGTCCATTCAAATTTAATTCCCTTCTTTTTCAAAGAAGTGATGTGATGTAAAATCTTAGAGAACCCTGTTATAAACCTTCTGTAGTAACAATCTAACCCCATAAAATATCTAACTTCTGAAACATTCTTGGGTGCTAGCCATCCTCTAATGGCTTCAATTTTCTTTGGGTCTACTGCTATACCCTGTTCTGAAATAATGTGCCCCAACTAATGGATCTGATTTTGATAAAAAGAACACTTACTCAGCTTGGCATACAACTGATTTTCTCTCAGCATTTGCAATACCAATCTTAGGTGATGTTCGTGCTCTTCCTTTGGCTTAGAATAAAAAAGTATGTCATCCAGGAATACTATGAAAAAATTATCCAAATAATCTCTGAATATGCCATTCATTAAGCACATAAAGACAACTAGTGCATTGGATAGTCCAAAAGGCACCACTACAAATTCATGATGCCCATACCTAGTTCTAAAGGATGTCTTATGGATATATTCTTCTTTGATTCTTACCTGATGGTATCCTGATCTCAAGTATATCTTTGAAAATATCTTTGATCCTCTTAGCTGATCAAAGAGGTCATCAATTCTTGGTAGAGGATAATTTTTCTTTATAGTGGACTTATTCAGCTGTTGAAAGTCAATATACATCCTCAAGGTCCCATATTTATTTTTGACAAAGAGTACTGGTGCTCCCCAAGGTGGAACACTTGGGCGTATGTACCCTTTATTCAACAATTCCTCCAACTGTATTTGTAATTCTTTTAACTCTAGTGTGCTCATTCTGTAAGGTGTTTTTGACACCGGGGCAGCTCCTGGAACTAAATCAATAGAGAAATATATTTCCCTTTTTGGTGGCAACCCTGGTATTTCATGGAATACATCTTCAAATTCTTGTGGTACCGTAAAATATGCAAGGCTTGGCCCCTTTGTATTTTCTGGCTCCTCCACATGGGCTACATACAATTGACACCCTTTTTTGAAACATCTTTTCAACTATAAGGATGAAATTTCCCTTATAGAGATGGGTATTGGTACACCTTTCACAGTGCTCTGTTTTCCATCTCCATCAAGACATGTAAATGTCTTTCTATGACAATCTAGGACAACATGGTGCTTGTCCAACCAATTCATTCCAATTAGAATATCATAAGATCCCAATAGTATGATATTCATATCTGCACTAGTATTCACACCATTAAGGCTTATGGAACAACCTCTGACCATATCATGGATTCTCCTTTTGGTTCCAGTGGATAGCTGAACCAAACTTCATTTCCCAAGCTCACTTTTCTCCAAATGTAATCTATCCATTATTTTAGGATCAATGTAACAATGACTTGCTCCCGAATCAATTAAAATAGCAACAGACTGATTTATGATCTTACCTTCCACCTCGATCATGTTGGATTGGTATTCTTATTGTCGATCATCTAAGGCTGCATAAATCCTTCCCATGTCTTCTACGGTTGTAGCCTCTTGGATGTTGTGCACGGTCTTCACTCTGTCCTTTTTGTGTGGGAAATCCTTGTACAAGTGATCTTCTTTGCATCCCCAACATTGGATTGGTGGTCTTCCCCTTTTTCCCAAGGAGTCTTCTTTCTTGGATTCATCTTTAGAATACTGGTCTTGATGATTTTTATTAGGCTCATTTCTATTGAAAGGAGATTTGAATCCCTTCTTCCTCTGATTAGACTTCTCCTTCTTCTTGTCCTTCCAAGATTGTTTCATGGATTCTTTGTCCTGGCCTTGCTCATACATGTATTTATCCTTTCTGATGGCCTTAGTCAAGGTCTTGGGCTCATCATACCGAATATTTTCTTTATAAAAGGATGGCAGTCCACTCAAAAACCTCTGTATTTTTACCTTTTCATCATTTATAAACCCAACATACTTTAACAACCCCAAGAACTTCTTCTCATATTCTGCCATAGTTATGCTTCCCAGCCTGAGTTATGCTTCAAAGAACTCCTGCATTTTCTTATCATAGAAATGCTCTGAGAGGTACTCCTTATGGAAATAATTTTTGAACTGCTTCCAAGTGATCATATTCTCATTAATATGCTCAACTTGCTTCAACTGGTCCCACCACATGGAAGCCTTTCCATGCAAATGGTAGGTGGAAATTCTGGCTTCTAGGTTTGATGAATAGTTATGCAATTGGAAAAACCTCATGAGTCCAAGCAACCATGCTTCAACATCATCTTCCCTTTCCCTTTCACCATCAAAGGATGGTGGCTTGAGCTTCCTCAACTCTCCTTGCAAACTGTCCACTTCATGTCTCCTTCTTTGGTGCCTAACAAGAGACACCTCTGGACTGCTTATGGAATCTTTAGATGCATAATACCTTATTGCTGAGTAAGGAGGTGGGTGATTTCTATGAGATCTGATAGCACTTCTGGAATAACCAACTCTTCCATGATCATCTCCTCTTTCATGATACCTACCTTCTTTCTCTAGTTTTTGGCCATTCTTTGATTGTCTTTGCAATTGATTTAAGCTCTGCAACACTCAAGAATTTATATGACTTTTCTCTCTCATCAGCCTCTCATTGTCTTATTTGTAGCTCTACACTTCTATTTTTAGGCTTCTTACAGTTTCTATCAATGTGTCTTTCTCCCCTCGGCCCTTGTGTCCATTAGATTCTATCTCTGCATTACCAACTCTGGTATTCTGGCCTTCGACCTCTTTATCATGGCTGGAGGCTCCCTCACCTTCTTCCATTTATTCAATACACACTCTAAAATGATATGTTTAAACCCCTTAATTCTGTAAAATATACAAGTGACCATTTTGTCAGAGTTAAGCATATGACGAACAAAATTTGATAAACAATGTTACAGGCCCTTTCAACTCATGAAGAATATATATAAATAACACTTCCATGTTATCCCTGGGCTGATACATAAATCAATTCTTCACAGGAGTTTCCTTAAAACCACTTTCCCAAGTGACCACGGTTCGAAACCGTGGGAAAAACCCTTCCTTAGTGCTTTTCCCTCTTCAAAAACAAAAATTCATCCATTACCCCTTTTTCCTTCAATGCTCAATCGCATGTGACCAAGAATATGACCCCACGCTTAGTTGAAAATTGCTTATCCAGAGCTTGGATTCTCTCAACTCCAAACTTCCAATCCCTCGGAGCGTTGAATTGGCAAACTTGCGAAGAACGTGTTGGGATGTTTTTAGACAGAGGCAGAGTATGCGTGTTTGTCATTGATGGCGAAGATCAGCATGATCATATGACAAAGATCAACACGATAAGTAGCGTAGTGATAATGGAAATATCGTCAGTGTAAGATCAGAAGGAGGAAAATAGTCAAAGCACGACAAAGGTTTCATTTCGGAGTTTCACAGATCGGGAAATCCAAAGGAAAGAGGTTCGAACTCATGATAAAAATCCTGATCGTTGGAGTCATAGGACACGTGGCAAGCGATTGGAATTTTGCTGACTTGCACATTGGAGGAGTCAATGGAGCATGGTGTGGGAACTCGCGATATGTGAGATCATGAAAAGATTTGGACTGTAATGTCCCCAAGGCCGAGCCCAGTTGTAAATCTTGTTTACGAAATGAGTTGTAAAAATGTTTTATAGGCTAGTGACCCAAGTTTATATAAGGTGGTGGGATTATGTGATTATTAGGCCAGAGAGCCTAAGTGTTGAAGGCCAAGAGCCTGATTTTGTACAGGTATTTATGCACATTATTAATAAAATTATAAACACCATTGCATGCAGACCGACCACAATGAATGAGTGATGGGGGAATAAGCTTCCACAGAGTGGGCAAGGGATTAGGGGTTGGAAGGTGGGAAAAGGGACTAAGTGTTGAGCCTAGGGGATTTAGTCCTTGGGAATAATATTTTAATATTATTCCAAAAGACATGTGAATAATATGTTTTATCCTAAGTTTTTTTTGCAAGGACAAGCAAATTTCAAATGGAAGGAACTCATGTTGAAGGAACACATGCAGTTGCATGGGTGACAAGTGTCAACCCAGGCGCATGCAAATAAAATGGTTGAGATGAGCCATGTTGGGGGTTCCTCCTCCATTCCACCATTGACCGTCTGAACGTGAGTCCTGTCTGAACTCTGCAAGAATACCCTGGTGCAACCCTGAAAGCCGAAAATTCTGTGTTGATTTCTGAGATAGCCGGTACAACCTCTGTCTAAAAAGTTTGAGCTTGTGCGTGGGATCTCTGTACACCTTGTGCAATCCTAAAACCAAAACCGTGAGTCTATTTCATGATTGCTGAGCCTATTTGGGAAGCCCGTGTCTGTTTTCCCAGTTGGATGTTGTGGCCATGCAGTGCTGGACTGGGCCTGGCTTACTGGCCAGTGTGAGTTCGTGCTTAGCCTGTGTGTAACCTCTCTTCAGGTGAGGGAGGTGATTGTTGTTGGAAGAGGCAATTTGTTAGGCATGTGAATAACTCTCTCTAGGTGAGAGAGTTTGCTAGGAAGTGGTTTGTTCCAGAGAGTGTCCAACACCAGCTTCGGGCTCTAAGACTTCCTGATCCAACCTATTTCCGAGACCCAGAGAGGGAGGTGTAGCACCGATGGACTGTGCTTATGAAGGCATATACTCCCGGGCGGAACAAGCATGTGGGGAATGAGAGTCAGGGAGTAGTGGGCATAAGATGGCTGTTATGAACATAAATATACATATATCATAGATATTCATAACATAATAATTAATAAATAATAATTATTAATAATGAAAGGTCATGTCTCAAAGGACATGACTATTGGTAAAGGGCACCCCTGCGTGGGTATATAAACAAGCCCTCATTTCTCAATTGTAATCATCTCATCTATCTATTTATTCATTTTTATTACATATTTGTCCATATGGATTTGATTACTATATTCCAAATATTTTGGATAATTCTTGTGTGAGCGAGCATTGTTCGTCTCATTTGGTATCAGAGCCTCATTTTTATGATCCCGACCTTTGACCAGTGTCTCTATCAGACCTTGTCTGAACCGGCTTTTGGCCAACTCCATAGTTCAGAGTTTCTTTGATAAATCTGGTCTTTGACCACCGAACAGGCCCTTGGCCATTCAATTTTCAAAGTCTTAGGAACTTCGGTCTTTGACCAATTTAGGCCTTTATCCATATAAACTCAGAAGTCTATTGAAAAATATTCCACTGCAAATCCAAAAAAAAAAAAATAGTTGTTTAAGAAAATATTGTTCCACTGCCAGATCATTGTAAAAAAAAAAATCAATAAAAGAAATTAAAAATAAACATATAATTTTAGAGTTCTTTGAAATTCTTTCACTACAAATTAAGAAACTGAAATCGAAAAAAAAAATGCAAATCCTGCCACCGTACAAACATTGCCATCATTTTTATTTTCATACAAATTTCAACAGTCAAGGAAATTAAATTCAACATCCATATAGAAATTAATTGGCTAAAGTTATGTACCAACTATACTCTGCAATAGCCCGTATAATCTCCAATTAATTCAACACTGCAGTCCCATTCCGCACAGGTCTCTATTCGTAAAGTCCCAATTAAAAAAATAATTACAGACAATACATAGCTGTACAATTGACCTAGTTCTGCAACCGCCGTCGTACATAGCCATACATTTGACCTAGTTTTGCAACCTCCATTGTACATAGCCGTACATGTGACGTCGTTGTATTGTTCTGGATGGTCTAGTCATCAGTTTGTACAGTCAAAGTTTGAATTTAAGTAATCTCCCGTACACAGCCGCCATTTTATTGCAATCTGTACACGCATCAATTTCGTACAGTTTGCAATTGATGTATTGTGCCAGTCTGTATCGTCGTTGTACCTATCCGTACAAGTCATTGTGGGCCTAGCATATGACATGGCCGACTGCCATTCTAGCCATCAAGAGTTTTAAAAGTTTTAAAATTTCAATGTTTGTCCATATTAAATCTAAAAGGGGGCGTATACCTACGATCAAACATTGCAACCTTTGATAATTAAGGTCATTGCAACCTTTGATAATTAAGGTTAGTCCAATCTTCAAGTTGTTTGAATTTATTCTCGGGCCATATTAATAAAAGGAACCAAAGTTTTATAAGAACAAAGAAACAAAAAATATTATTTTTATAAAGTTATTACAAGGAGAGAAGATATATAAAAGTTATAAATTTACCAACGCCAAAGTATAAAGGGGTAAATTATAAAATAGAGGTGAAGTATATGCTATAAGGGTGAGGTATAAGAAAAAGTCAAAAGAAAAAAATATATATAAAAAAAAATAATCCAAAGTTTTACAAGCTTAAAAAAAAAAGATTATTGAATCTAAAACAAGGCTTAATACAAAGGTTATAAACAATTTTTTTTTTTTTACTTTTCGTCATATACCTAAGTGATAAGAAAAAAAAAATACAAGTGAACTATAAAAAGCTCAATTCTCATTTATTAAAATATCAAGTATTAAAAAGTAAAGAAGTGTTTATATATAAAGAATAAAGTGATATTCATACAACAAGATATAAGGAGAAAAGTTAGAGTGGTCCATTCTTAAGTTCATTTGTGAGAAGTTATTAAAAGAGATATATATATTATATATATAAAAAAAAAAGTGAAGAAAAACGAAGGGTTATCAAGTGAATAAGAAGTACCTTTTATTAAAAATACTAAAAGGGTAAAGTCAAGATTAAAAAAAAGGACTTTATTAAAGAAGAAATTAGAAGTTAAGAAAAGAAGTAAGTTCAATTAAGTTACAGAAGGTGAAGAAGAGTAATATATATATATATATATATATATATATATATATATATATATATTTATA
>ML800432.1:46230-59207 GCA_009831015.1 Picea engelmannii
CAATTCAATGTGGTATCAATGTATCAAGACAGTGTTGATATAATTCTAGGGTCAACTTGGGTAGATACATTAGGTACTTTTATTTTCAACACAAGGAGAAAGTTTTTAACATTTTCTTATAAGAAGAAGAAATTCACATTACAAGACACTACAATGAAGTCAATTTCAGAAGCTCCATCATCAGAAGACCTGAAGGACATATCATAAGTGATCCTTCCAGATAACCAGAAGTCAATACAGGAGTTGCAAGATCGACAAGAAGAATATGACAAAATCATCATTGAAAAAGATGAAGAGATTTCTCGCCTAAGAAATCATAATAAAAAATTACTTGCAAAAATCATGAAGTCCAAGGAGAAGAAGCAGTGTTTTCAAAAGTTCGAACAAGAAAATCAAGGTCTCAAAAAGAAATTAATCGAAAAAGAGGAAGAAAGTTCTTTCCTAAGGAACCTTAATCAGAAGTTACTCGAACAAATTAAAATCTTAAGGGATGAAAGAAAGGAGAATCTAGAATCAAAAAATAAAGATGACAAGTCAGAAGATAAAGAGTCGTCTCAATGGCATCCTGGGAAGAATCCATCTAGTCATTCTGTGTTGTTTTCCTTGTAACCTCAGCCTAGCCTAGGATTCCTTACCTTGGGGTGGAGCTTAGTCCCAACTCGGGGGTGACCCACTACTGAGCTTGATGAGCAGCGTGGTTTAAGGTTGGGAGGTTCGTGGAAGGCCTGCATGTGGTTGGTGGAATTACCACCGTTTCAAAGATAAGTACCAGACGATGTTTTAATTTATGTGTTGCATGTCTGTGTATTTATATTTATCATGTATTTTACTGTGCATGTGAATGAATATTAATTCCAGGGATTATTTATGTTAGCAGTAATTTTTGCTGACTCTGAGTTTAAATGTGTTTAACCTATTTTAAATGCATGTTATTAATTAAGCATAAAATGATGTTGTTCCACAAAGTAGCGTCTGCCTGGCCAGTGGGTTGGATGACGGTCAGGGGAGCGTTACAGAATGGTATCAGAGCATTACAGTATGAAAGAGTGCTACAGAATAGTATCAGAGCCAAGGTTTCGACGCTGAGCCTAGATGGGCCAGTTGAGTGGTCTTTGGTCTAAGGGTTTGAGGAGAAATTGTGTCTAGAGGACCAATTTCGAACCTTTGAATACTCCTGAGCATCAAGGAGTTACTTGACCATGTTACCAGGCTTAGGAGGTGTAGCGGTGTTATAAAACTACATCCGATGTGGTATATGGCCATAGGGAGAGAGAGAACTCCACACCAAAAGTGTTAGATCCTTAGGATTTGTTCGGGAGGAAAGGAGAACCCTCAAGACCATTAGATCTGGAGAACGTGAACAAGGTTTAAAAACCTTTGGAGTTGCATAGGAGTGTGGAAATTGCGGTAAGCGAAATCCTGAAATCGTGAGGACCATCTATCGGAGGGACACGTGGCTGCCGGTCGACATTTCGACATCCAAGAAACCAAAGGGAAAGATCCCTTGTTGTTTCAAGTAGCGAAACCCTGGTTACCAAAAACCCTAAGACCCGAAGTCCCAAAATATTCAAAGACGGAAGAACCGACCTGAAATCCTGAAATGATCTGCACTGTATATTGTAGGAGAGGATCTTGAACCGTTGGATCATTTCGGAATTCGGGGATTGAAATGAAGAGAGACTTGGAGTCGCTACATCGCGAACTCCTGGTTATCAAAAACTTGAAACCCCGAAATCCCAAAATGCCAAAAGGATCTACACCGTAGATCTGAGAGAGGTCTAACCATTGGATTTGACTTGGAAGGGATGTGGGCACATGGATGTGTACCACGTGCCAGTGGGTCGAGAAGAAAAGTGAGAGTGGTGGGACTTGATGACATCACCAAAGGTGACATGGACCCTCTTGAGTGTGCCACTTGCCACGGTGGATGTGGGAGACAATTGTGCTTTGTGGACCCGGAGGGTAAAGGAAATAGAATTTTCAGAATTCGGGGATTGAAATGATGAGAGACTTGGAGTCGCTACATCGTGAACTCCCGGGTATTGAAGACCCAAAAACCGAAGTGCTGAAATCCTGAAATTTTTGAAGACAAAAGAATCATCGAGGATTTAACTGTTGGATCCTCGTGGACCAAAACCCCAAAACCCAAAGTCCCGAAGTCTCAAAAATTGCAGAGCTGAGCAGAGATTGGAAAATTCGTGAAATTGAAACATTTTTTTAAATTGGATTGTTTATGAATGATGAAGGAATTGTCAAGAAATGAAGGCCTGACAAATTCTAGTCGCCTGCGCATTTGTATTGCAGAAGGTTGACGAGTGCCAGAACTGATTTGAATTGCCACAAAGTGCAAAGAAATGGAAGAGACACATAATGCTTTCGGTTCAAAAAATGAATCTCAGAAGAGATAGCGTAGAACTTTTGTATGTAGAGTGTGCATATCCAACGCAAGGAGTGCTTATACAGGGAACTTGTTTTAAGTTCGAAAGACTCCAGGAGATGAGCGTAGAGGGTGCCAGGAGGGCACCAGAAAGTCTTTTGAAAAACACCATTGAAGCCTTTGAAATATTCGAAATCCTTCAAGTTAGGGAGGAAGTCGAGTCTAGAAGAATTGACACCAAGATATTTGGAAAGAAGTGATTGAGAACTGGAACGGACGGTAGGAATCCTTGGAGGTAAGACTGTGTAGAGGAAAGCACCGAGAAAATAGAATCACTGAGGGTTCTGTGGAAGCTCTGCCAGGAGGGCATTGAGAAAGTGCATAGAGTGCACAGAAGAAATCTATTATGAGATCAGAGGAAGGAGAAGTGTCGAGAAGGAAGACAAAATTTATGAGAATTCTGTGAGACTCTGCCAAGAGGGAATTGAGAAAATGCATAGGATGCATTGAGGAGAACTCTATTTTGAGTTCAGTGAGAAGATAGAATCACTGATGATTCTAGAGAACTTTTCCAAGAAGGACATCGAGTTGGTGAAAGTGTGCACAGAAGGAACTCTTTCGAGTTCTGAGATAGGAGAAGTGTCACAGGAAGACACTCACAGGGTTACTGAACACCCTGTAGGCTCAGCAAAGTGTGCTTGAGAAAGAAGTTGCCAGAGGGCACCAATCTCCATTTGAGGGAGAAGGCAAGGGTTGAATCCCTTAGAGGTTAAAGTTCCAAAGATCAGGAAGGATAGTTATATTGTGCATAGAGTAACAACAAAGAGGAGTAGGAGGTTGAGAAACCCTTCGAGGTTTCACAGTCGACAAAGCTCAGGAGGGACAATGTTCCTAGAACACAGGCAAGATTCAAAGGAATTTAGCTCGTAGGGAAAGCGAAAGTCGAAGCCTTTGAAACTTCGAAAAATATTCCAAGGGGAAGGAATAAGTTCTAAAGCTCAAGAGGGAGCATAGCTGTGATTAGATCAACTGGAGAGGAAGAGATCTGGGTCGTCAGATCTAGTGCAAAGAACCGATAGTCATCGGATCCAGAGGAAGGCGCACAGAGTTTAACCTCTGGGAGGTTGCAAAGGAGAGGAGCCGTATGGACGGTGGAGACACTTTGTGGAGGAAGTGCTGAAGTTGCAAGAGTTGTTGGATCTTGCAGAGCAGCGAGGGGATTAAGGCTAAGTATCTTCTGATACTCTGAATCTCAGAAAGGATAACGACCGTCAAATTCAGGTCAACGACAGCCGCTGATCTCATTCAAGAAATTGTTAATTCAGGGTTCATGAGTTCGGAGGCCAGACCAAATTCTTGGTTCCACAAAGTCCCGAGTCGTGAGGAGCAGGGAAGGAGATCCAAACCATTGGATCTAAGCCACAGGAGAACTGTTGGATCAGAACCTCCGTGTGGTATCGCGTATCAGGGGTTGAAAGAAATTCTTTTTGACTACGAGGTCGTGAACTACCAAGCACCGAGGGCTCGTAGAACACGTGGCACATCCGTTAGGTGGGGAACACATGGTTGATAGGTGGCATAACAATAAGTGCCCAGAGAAAGGGGAAGCGGGTGATAGGTGCTGGACACAAGCCGCCTAGAAAGGAGTCAACTCATCGCTGACTTTTGTGTCTCAGGGATTCACAAAGGAGGAGCACGAGGGCTCAACACTCCAACTCGCGAAGTCAGAAGTTGTGAGTAGTTCTATCACTTAGCCCTAGCTGCTGGTTATGTATGGAAGGCACTAATAAGGAGGAACCATACCCATATCACATCTCGGGTATCGACGTCTAGAGAAAGAGGAGTTGAGGGTCTTTGACTCACGAACTCGTGAGTTGCGAGAGGCGCTTGCACTAAGGTAAGGTCGTGGTCACATGGAAATGTGAGGCTCACACCTGGCATCAAGTTACGCAGGGCAGGTTTTCGTGAAGGACCTGTGGATCAGATTCATTGGAGGTTCCAACAGGGAATCAAAGGAGTCGTTTCGGCTTGAGGAGAATTTAGAACGATCCTGTGAAGATCTTGGCCCGAGGGTCAGAGGTCTACATCAGAGCTAAAATGCTGGTTATAAGTTTGATAAAAGAAGCATGAAAGCTTCTACTTCTATCAAATATTCAGGTAGTATAATTTTTAATGGCAGCCATGCAAGTATGAGTTTTTATCACTCTTTTTGCATAATTGTTGAAAGGAAATTTTGGTAAGAATTTCCTTAGCCAGAGATATGTTAAAAGATCACATGATTATATGATTGAATGCATACCATTGGATGTGGTAAAGGATATAGGCCTGTATTAATTCAAATCTTTTTATCTTCTGAATGCACACATAGACATAGTAGAATGTCATGTTAATTTGGTTATGGGGTAATAAACAAAGAATTAAAGATAAAAAATGGTTGTAGGAATAAATGCCAGTAAGCTAGTCATGTATGAGACCAGGACTTGGTTGAATATGACAAGGTATGGAGAATGTGGCAACACAGTGGCCAGAATTCCAACTCATGGATGGTGAGATACATGACTGAGATAGAGAGAATTATGTAATTCAATGCAAGGTGCACTGAATAAGAATGCATCGAGAATTTCACTCATGCATAATGAGTGATAGAATTGTATACTAAATGCAATGGTTGAATATGTTTTGTAATTACATGCATATATATTATTGCATGGAAATGATTATACTAATGGATGAAATGTTGCTAACCCCTGAAGTTGAGAACATTTTAGGAACTATTAAACATTGCAATAGGAAAGTTACAAGCCAGGTAGTCACAGGTATAGAGACTACATAGAATTTTATGTTCAAAAAATTGAAATAATGAACTTAGTGTTGTTAATTATGAACATGCATATGCATAGAATGACAAGTCATTTTATTTGGTCAAGTTGTTTGGTAATTGTGATTGAATTTCTAGGTGTAGGAAATTCTAAGATTATTGCATAAGATGTCGTACATGTTGAATTATGATGTACATAAAATACTGACAATTTGTTGGCAGTATGCAGGATGAAGTCTTGCAGGAAAATTGTATGCAGTTTGATGCCTGTGGAAAATCACAAGGATGGTTGCATTCATAATGTGGCAACAACCAAGATGAATCATGAAATAGAATGTCATGTTTTGGGAATAAAAGTTGAATTTCCTTTCAAACTAATTGGAATTCCTAAATGAAGTCCTTTATGTTCTCTCAGGATAACTGCATGTGGTTGATGCAGATGAGATGATGTTGATAAAAGTTAAATGTTGGCTACAAAGAATATCTCAGGAAGATGTTTCTTGGAAACCTTAGAAGGCAGTTGTAACTCTTGGAGCCACGGTGCTCTAAGACTTCTGGTCTGGCTTGTTGCTGAAGCCCAAGGAAAGGGAGGTGTAGCACTGATGGACTGTTCTTGTGAAGGTGTATACTCTCGGGTGGGACAGGCATGTGGGGAATGAGAGACTGTTGGTTGGAGTACTATTGAGGTTTGAATGGTTGGAGTGCTGCTGAGGTCTGGTACCTTGGCCTAGACCATGTGGATAAGGATTGTGGACCATGGATATCTTGGGAAGCCTTTGCCCCGATGGATTCATAGCCTTGCTCCGGGGTGGAAGGTCTTCTCACTCAAAATATAAGTACAATTCTCTATTTATTGTATGTTGTGTATGTTGTATACAGTTTTAATGTTATTAAATTTTTTTGTATATACATATATATACATTGCATATATGCTTGCATTACCGCATCCATGATTGTACCTAAGGTGTCTCATATTTCATTACTTAAGAAATATATATACCTGATGCTAATCATGTAATCGATTGGAATATGATTTAGGTGGAACTAGAATGTGTCCTGCAAGTGCATCCTGTGCGCATATTGGACAGGAAAATAAAACAGCTCCGGAATCAAGCTATTGAGCTTGTAAAGGTCTAGTGGACTGGGTATGGTCCTGAGGACACGACATGGGAGCATGAAGATGTTATACAGGTAGAGTACCTACTTCTTTTTGAAAATTTTGAAAATCTTGTAGAAGCTATGTAAAGTTGAACTAAGGACAGTGCAGGGGGATTGTAATGTCCCCAAGGCCGAGCCCAGTTGTAAATCTTGTTTACGAAATGAGTTGTAAATTTTTTTTATAGGTTGGTGACCCAAGTTTATATAAGCTGGTGGGCTTATGCAATTATTAGGCTAGAGAGACTAAGTGTTGAAGGCCAAGAGCCTTATTTTGTACATGTATCTATGCACATTATTAATAAAATTATAAACACTGTTGTGTGCAGACTGACCACAATGAATAAGTGATGGGGGACTAAGCTTCCACAGAGTGGGAAATGGATTAGGGGCTGGAAGGTGGGAAAAGGGACTAAGTGTTGAGCCTAGGGGCTTAAGTCCTTGGGAATAATATTTTAATATTATTCCAAAAGACATGTGAATAATATGTTTTATCCTAAGTTCTTTTTGGAAGGAAAAACAACTTCCAAATGGAAGGAGCACATGCAGTTGCATGGGTGACAAGTGTCAACCCAGGCTCATGCAAACAAAATGGCTGAGATGAGCTGTGTTGGGGGTTCCTCCTCCATTCCACCATCGACCGTCTGAACATGAGTCCCGTCTGAAATCTGTAAGAATACCCTGGTGCAACCTTGAAAGCCGAAAATCCTGTGTTGATTTCTGAGATAGCCGATACAACCTCTATCTGAACAGTTTGAGCCTGTGCATGGGATCTCTGTACACCTTGTGCAATCCCAAAATGAAAACTGTGAGTCTATTTCATGATTGCTGAGCCTGTTTGGGAAGACCATGTCTGTTTTCCCAGTTGGCTGTTGTGGTCACTCATTGTTGGACTGCGTGTGGCTTACTAGCCAGTGTGATTTCGTACTTAGCCTGTGTGTAACCTCTCTCTAGGTGAGGGAGGTGATTTTTTTTGGAAGAGGAAGGTTGTTAGACCTGTGAACAACTCTCTCTAGGTGAGAGAGTTTTCTAGGAAGTGGTTTCTTCCAGAGAGTGTCCAACACCAGCTTCGGGCTCTGAGACTTCCTGATCCAGCCTGTTGCCGAGACCCAGAGAGGGAGGTGTAGCACTGATGTATTGTGCTTGTGAAGGTGTATACTCCCTGGTGGAACAAGCGTGTGGGGAATGAGAGTCTGAGAGTGGTGGGCGTAAGATGGCATCCTGGGAAGAATCCTTCGAGTCATTCTATGTTGTTTTCCCTATAACCTCAGCCTAGCCTAGGATTCCTTACCTTGGGGTGGAGCTTAGTCCTAGCTTGAGGGTGACCCATTGCTGAGCTTGATGAGCAGCGTGGTCTAAGGCTAAGAGGTTCGTGGAAGGCCTGCATGTGGTTGGTGGAATTACCACCGTTTCAAAGATAAGTACTAGACTATGTTTTAATTATGTGTTGCATGTTTGTGTATTTATATTTATCATGTATTCTACTGTGCATATGAATGAATGTTAATTCCAGGGATTATTTATGTCAGCAGTTATTTTGTGCTAACTTTGAGTTTAAATGTGTTTAACCTGTTTTAAATGCATATTATTAATTAAGCATAAAATGATATTGTTCCGCAAAGTAGCGTCTGCTCGGCCAGTGGGTTGGATGAAGGCCGGGGGAGCGTTATAGAATGGTATCAGAGCGTTATAGTATGAAAGAGTGTTACATGGACCATCGAATCATTGAGATCATGGATTGTTGATCAGACATGAAAAGGCCTGTGAAGTTGCGAAATCGTGATAAGATCTTGACCATTGATCCAAGAGGGACATGTGGTGAGGGATTAACTTTTCACTAACTGGAAAGTCAAAGGAGTGAAGTGCTCGTTTGATTGACAAGTGGTCATATCTCATGGTCACATTGTTGAGAGCTGGAGAGTAGAGCTTGAGATGCCAAGCTCCATATCAGAGTTTCGACAATCACGACTTGGAGCATTGAGACCCTTCATCACAGGTATCACGTTATGCAATATCGCAATGAGATCTGGACCGTCGGATCATTGGAGATCTTGACCGTTGATCATGCTCGATGAAGTTCATAAGTTTGTGAAATACGAAGCACCTTTTGGTGCAGCCTATGGTCACCGCCGGTGGTCACGTGAGGGGAAGAAGCTAGCGATGCTAAGCTCCATCTCGGAGTCTCGATGATTGCAACTTAGAGTGTCGAGACCCTTCATCATAGGAATGCCAAAATGTGAAATCACAAAATTCAAATTCTATTTAGCTCTTGATCATAGCTAGTGGGAATATGAGATAAATGCAAGACCCTGTGGATTTAATCCAATGGTGTTGGTTATTTGAGCATCTGATCGAAGGGATATTGTTGATCTTCATGATTAACTGTTCAATTACGATTCAATTAGAAGAACCGAATCATGGTTCTTGGACGGTTGGCGATTCAGTTGCTGTGTGTTTTTGCCCAAGAAGATTTGAGGTGTAACCGCAGAGGAAGTGGTTAAAAGAAACATTCAGTGACTGTACGCGGTTGGTCGTTCTGAATGGAAAATGAGTTGAACTGAAAGAAAGGGAAAATTACAGTATGCGTAGTGTGAGACTGACAATATGCGTAGTGTGAGATAAAACTTAGAGATGAGTAACAGATGAGGAATAGATAGAAGCAAGAGCAAAATTGCAGAACAAATTGAAGCAGAGAAAAATTGCAAAATAGATAGAGGAAGAGAAGAATTGTAGAAAAGACAGAGGAAGAGAAGAATTGCTGAACAGACAGAGGAAGAGAAGAATTGTAGAACAGTTAGAAGCAGACCAGATTTACAGAACAAAGAAGAAGTGGTAAGAATCGATTTATCTGTGTTGTTAGTTATTCAATCATTTATTTATAATCAGGGAGGAAGGTTGGTGCTAGGGAGGAATATGGTCCTCTGATATTTGAGTTGGTGCTTGAATATTGGGAGTTGTAGCTTCCATCTAGTTGTGGCTAGAAAACAGGGTGGTAGGGTGGTGGTCGGGAAAACACAGAGTTTTATGTATACAAGTTGGTGCTGGAATATTTAGGGATTTGGTGCTTCCTTCTAGTTGGTGCTAGAGAAACTAGAGAGTTGGTGCTCTCAACCAAGTTGGTGCTTGTATAAGTGGAAGTAGGTGCTTCCATACAGTTGGTGCTGGAACACTCAGGGAGTTGGTGCTTCCTTCTAGTCGGTGCTAGAGAAACCAGAGAGTTGGTGCTCTCAACAAGTTGGAGCTTGTAAAACAGAGGTAGTAGCCTCACATTGAGTTGGTGCTCAAACATAGATGATGTATAGAACTTAAAAGACTGCCTATCATTTCGAAGAAGAAGAGGTTTTCTCCCTTTATGGGTTTCCTCATGAAAATATGTCTCTGTGTATATCTTATGTGTGACTGATGCTCATTATTTATGTTGTCCATATGTTGTATAATATTGATGATCACTTGAAGAAATATTAAGAATGGTTTAATAGAATTAAAATTGTTTAAGAACAATAACAACTGATTCACCCCCCTCTCAGTTGTCTTAGTAATTTCAACAATTGGTATCAGAGTTGGTTCCTTTTATTTAAAGGTAGATCTGTAAGCTTAAACATGACAAGTCATGAAGGGACTTCAACCAGTAAGCCTCCTCTGTTTGATGGAACAATTTTTTCCTTTTGGAAGGTTAGAATGAGAACATACCTAATGGCCTTAGGTGCTGATGTTTTGGATGTAGTAGAGACTATATATACAAAGCCTGTTGTGCTGGCTTCCAAGGATGATAAGTTAGAATTTAGATTTAATGCTAAGGGAATGAATGTTATCTTGAATGGACTTGTAGAAGCCGAGTTTGTAAAGGTGATGCATCTTCAAACAACCAAAGAAATGTGGGATAAACTTATTAGCAGCTATGATGGAAATGAGAAATTAAAAGATGCCAAACTTCAAACATTTAGGTTGAAGTTTGAACAACTAAAGATGAATGAAGATGAAATAGTTAGCAAGTATTTTTTAAGAGTTGAAGAACTTGTGAATGCTATGAAGGAACTTGGTGAGAAGATTGAAGAATCACTTTTAGTTAAGAAGATTTTAAGATCTTTTCTTGTTAAATTTAATCCAAAAGTATCTGCAATAGAAGAACTAAATGATCTTAAAACTCTGTCCATTGATCAACTCCTAGGAACTTTGACTGCATATGAAATGAGAATTAACAAAGATAAATCCATTGCTAGAGAAGCATATTTTAAAGAAGACAAGAATATCGATTCATATTTAGATGATATTGAGGCAAAATTTGTGAGAAGGTTAAAGAAAGGATCAAGAAAATATCAAGGCAAGCTTCCCTTCAAATGTTTTAACTATGGTAAGATAGGTAATTTTGCATCTAAGTGTGCCTATCAAAAAAAGGACCAGAAATCTGATGATGAAAAGAAGTACAAATTCAAGAAATATAGTAAAAAAAAAGTTTGTGTGCAAACAATGACAATTCCTCAGAAGACATAGATAGTGATTCATCGTGTGAAAACAAAGTGAATGATTTTATGCTTATGGCTATGGGAGATTTTGATGATGAACACACAGGAGGTGAAATGGATGATGAAGAAGCTATGGTGGATATGGAAGGTGAATTACTCAATGCTTTGAAAGAAATAGTCAGACTCAGATGTAAGAAGAGAAAACAAAAACAATTTTTGAAGCAGTTTAAAATGAATGGTGAAAAACCTGATGAAAACTTTTCTCTACTAAAAGTGGATTTAGAAGAGGCAAAGAAAATAGAAGACATACTGAAACAATAGTTGTCAGAGAAGAAAGCGAAGTGTGAAGCCTTAGAAGAAGAGATAGTAAGAAGAAAAAAAGAAATGGAGAAGTTTAAGGGATTGTATCACCAAAATCTTCCAAGTATTAAAGCCTCAGAAGGATTAACCTCCATTCTAAATCAACAAAGAAACCCAAAGTTGAAAGATGGCTTGGGGTATGAAGAAGGATCAAGTAGTGATAATCCAAGTAATACATAACCTATCAAGTTTGTCAAATCCTCAAACATTGACAACAGTCACTCTGCAGAAACAAAGAAAGAGAATCAACCACCCAGAAGGAATGAAAGAAAAAGTACCAGAACCGAATCTATAGATCAGAGAGATTATCGTCATGAAAGAAATCGACCTCCTCAAAGAAGACAAACTTTTTCAAGGTACAAAGGTTTTTTCTATGGTTATTGTTTTTTCTATTCTAACTTTGGTCACAAAGCTATAAATTTTTCTTTAAGATTTAGATATGAGCAATCAAGTTTTTCAAGAAGATTGAGATAGCCAAGCAACAAACAATCACAGACTATAAATCATGTGATAACTGGGAAAAGGACATAGGTGAAACACAACAATAGTTATGAGCATAACAATTGTTATGATTTGTTATTCAGTGAACCAGAGTGTTACAAATGCCATAATTATGGACATAAAGTTGTAGACTGTCGCTTAAGAAACTATAAGCCAGATCTGAATCCTGCTGTTGAAAATTTCAAGGTTTGGAAGAAGAAAGAAGATGACCAGTGCAGATTAGTGTTATCAGCCCAAAGACGAAAGAATCCCTGGTATATTGACAGTGGATGTTCCAAACATATAACTGGAGACAAAAGTAAGTTTCTAACTCTAAGTGAAAGTAAATCAGGGAATGTAACTTTTGGAAATGATGCACCAGGAAAAATAAAAGGTAAAGGAATGGTAAGTTTGAGTAATGGAAAAGGGAAAGCTCAAGATGTGTTGCTTGTAGAAGGCTTGAAACATAATATTCTTAGTGTCAGTCAAGTCTATGATCAAGGATATGAAGTCATTTTTACCTCTAAATATTGTAGATTAAAATTGGTGAATTCAGGACAGCTAGTTGCAAAAGGGATAAGAACATAAAACAATGTCTATGTGTTAAAAGAAGAAAAAGAAGAATGTTACTTAAGCAAGTATGATGAAAGTTGGTTATGGAATAAGAGACTTGGACACTTAAATTTTGATCATATAATCAATCTTAGAAACAATGGGGCAGTAAAAGATCTTCTGAAGATATAAAAGCCATACGACTCTATTTGTAAACCTTGCCAGATAGGAAAACTTGCACTCAGTTCAAATCAAAAAAATTTCAATCAACAGAAAAACCTCTCCAATTAGTACATATGGATTTATGTGGACCATCAAGGAAAGAAGGTACAGGAAAAGAAAATTATTTTATGTTGATTATTGATGACTATTCTAGACTAACATGGGTTTCCTTTTTGAAGGAAAAATATGAAGCATTTGAAAAATTCAAAGTGTTTAAGTCTCTAACTGAGAATCAAACAGGAAAAATATTGAAGGCAGTAAGGTCTGATAGAGGAGGAGATTTTAACTCATGGAACTTCAAAGAGTTCTGTGATAAACATGGAATCAAAAGAGAGAACAATTCCAAGGACTCCACAACAAAATGGAGTTGTTGAGAGGCAGAATAGATCAGTACAACAAATGACAAGATCAATGATGAATGAAAGGAACATACCTCAGACATATTGGGTGGAAGCAATTCATATAGCTGTTCATATCCTTAACAAAGCACATCTCAGACCACATAGTGACAAGACTCCTTATGAACTATGGTTTGGAAGACCTGCTTCAA
>ML800432.1:59257-85205 GCA_009831015.1 Picea engelmannii
GTTCATATCCTTAACAAAGCACATCTCAGACCACATAGTGACAAGACTCCTTATGAACTATGGTTTGGAAGACCTGCTTCAATCAAGCATTTTAAAGTCTTTGGGAGTAAATGTTATATTAAGAATAATGATGAAAATATTGGAAAATATGATGACAGGACTGATGAAGGTATCTTCTTGGGTTATGCTACAAATAGTAAAGGGTACAAATGTTACAATAAGAGGCTGCATAAACTAGTTGATTGTATAGACATAAAAGTTGATGAAGAAATCCCGGTCAGAAATGTAAGCAGTGTTGAACCAAGAACAAAAGATATAGTTGAAGATGAAGATGAACAGGTCCAAGGATCATAAAGAGAAGAATCTGAATCAGATGAAGATATGAATACTCCGACTGACACAAATCAGCAGAAATAAGCAAAATCACCTCTCAAAATTGTTAAAAAGAATCATTCTGAAAATGAGATAATTGGAGATATAAATAAAGGAGTTCATACAAGAAGGAAATTGATTAAAGACTTGGAACAATCTCATGTTGCTTTTTTATCTATGGCTGAACCTAAATTTTTTTATGAAGCCAACCAACATGATGATTGGATTAGAGCTATGAATGAAGAGCTTGATCAGATTGAGAAGAGAAATACTTGGGATCTTGCTCCTAGACTCGAAGATAAGAATGTAATAGGTTCCAAATGGGTGTTCAAGAATAAAATGAATGAAAAAGGACAAGTTGTTAGAAATAAAGCCAGATTGGTTTGTAAAGGGTATGCACAAGTTGAAGGTCAAGATGTTGATGAAACCTCTGCACCAGTGGAAAGATTGGAAGCCATCATAATTTTTCTTGCTTATTCATGTCATAAGAACTTTAAAGTTTATCAGATGGATGTTAAATCAACTTTTCTTAATGGAGATCTAGAGGAAGAAGTATATATGGAGCAACCTAAAGGATTCTCATTGACAGATAATCCTAATTATGTTTGCAAGCTGAATAAGGCCTTATTTGGAATGAAACAAGCACCATGATCTTGGTATTATAGACTGGACAATTTTTTACAAGACAAAGGGTTCAAGAAAGGTACTGTTGACAACAATCTCTACGTTAAGTCTGAAGGTGATAATTTACTAGTTGTTTTGGTTTATGTAGATGATATTATTTTTGGAAGTACTAATGAATCATTTGTCTAGTGGTTTTCTAACTCTATGAAAATATATTTTGAGATGTTCATGATAGGAGAACTGTCATATTTTCTTGGTTTACAAGTAAATCAAAGTTTTGCAGGGATATTTATCTCTCAAGAAAAATATTTGAAAGAGATGTTGAAGAAATTTCAGATGGAGGATTCTTCTCCTGTTAGTACACCTATGGTGGTTGGTTGCAAGCTCAGTAAAGATGATATGTCACCCAATGTTGATCAAAGGACATACCGATCAATGATAGGCAGTCTTCTGTACATCATAGCTTCCTGTCTTGATATAATGCAAGTTGTTGGAATGGTAATCCGCTATCATTCTGCTCCTAAACAAATTCATCTAGTAGCGGTAACAAGGATATTTAAGTACTTGAAAGACACAATGAATTATGATCTGTGGTATCCCAAAAATCAGAACTTTCAGTTAACTGCTTATTCAGATGCCAATTGGGCAAACTGTGTTGATGAGAGAAAAAGCACCAGTGGAGGAGCATTCTTTCTGGGTGACTCATTAGTAGCATGGCTTAGTAAAAAGCAAGGATCCATTTCATTATCAACTACAAAGGTAGAATACATTGCTGTTGCTACTTGCTGCACACAAATTTTATGGATGATACAAACTCTTGCAGATTTGAAGGTAACTTACACTGATCCCATTCCACTTCACCGTGATAACACCAGTGCCATCAGTCTCTCTAAGAATCCTGTAATTCATTCAAAATATAAGTACATACCAATAAAATACCATTTTCTCAGAGAACAAGTTACAAACAGAATTGTTAAAGTGAATTATATTCCTTCCACAGAACAGATAGCTGATATATTTACTAAAGCGTTAGCAGCGACCCCTTTTGGATATCTTCATCAAAAGTTGGGGGTTATAACTTCTTTCATATAATTTGTTCACCTAATCAGGGGGAGTACTTATGGAATATTTGTTGTATTTCTAAGTTGCTCATAGTTGATAGGGGGAGTATGTACTGCAATAGCTCAGGGGGAGCGTGTTTCTTCTTTGACATTGATGTCAAAGGGGGAGAAAGTGTGGTAAATTTCAAGGGTGCTATAGTGGTGGTAATTTCAAGGATGCTACAATGGTATAGTTGCATGTTTTTCAAGGGGTTTCCATCAATTCCAAAGGGGGAGATTGTTGGCATGTTTTTAGACAGAGGCAGAGTATGCATGTTTGTCATTGATGGCGAAGATCAGCATGATCAGATGGCAAAGATCAACACGATCAATAGCATAGCGATAATGGAAAGATCAATAGTGTAAGATAAAAAGGAGGAAAATAGTCAAAGCATGACAAAGTTTTTGTTTCAGAGTTTCACAGATCAGGAAATCCAAAGGAAAGAGGTTCGAACTCATGATATGCGAAATCACGATAACAATCCTAACTATTGGAGTCATAAGACACGTGGCAAGCGATTGGAATTTCACTGAGTTGCACATTGGAGGAGTCAACGGAGCATGGTGTGGGAACTTGCGATATGAGATATCACACAAAGATCTAGACCATCGAATCATCAAGATTGTGGACTGTTGATCAAGCATGATGAAGGCCTGTGAAGTTGTGAAATCGCGATAAGATCTTGATCGTTGATCCAAGAGGGACATGTGGTGAGGGATTAAATTTTCATTGACTGGAAAGTCAAAGGAGTGAAGTGCTCATTTGATTGGTGAGTGGTCACATCTCATGGTCACATTGTCGAGATCCGGAGAGCAGAGCTAGAGATGCCAAGCTCCATCTCGGAGTTTCGACGATCGTGACTTGTAGCATCGAAACCCTTCATCACAGGAATCACGTTATGCGAGATCGCGATGCGATATGGACTGTCAGATCATTGGAGATCTTGACCATTGATGATCTAGGAGGATATCGGTGGCCACCCACCTTTTCTGACTGGCTCAAAACAGTTTTCTGGCAATTTTGGCAATTTACTATTTTTAGCAGGTTTTAATTTCCAGGGACATTTTGAGGGTCTAGATGAAGGTTTTTCAAGATAGAGATTCTCAATGATATCTTAAGTCATGATTGAGCCCCCAAAATGAATCTCCTTGATGATACCTTTCCAACGAGCTATCATATTCCTAAAACGGAGATCGTATGCAAAAGTTACGACCCCCAGAAGTTGATGTACTAACTTACCCAAACGGGGCCCATATGACTTTTGGCGCTTCATCTCCTAGGATTAGGTTTTTAGATGTATAGGAATTTTGGCATTCCTGTTTATTGTAAAAAGGCCTCCAAAGCCTCATTGTAATCATCTTCTTGCGAATGCGAGTAGCTGTCACATCTCTTCTCAGAGATAAGCTTCCACCATTCTAGCGAGTCTTTCACTCTGTATTTTTACAATCTCTGTACATTTCTTTGATTAATAGAAATCATGTATTACTGTATATCTATGTTTATGGTTGCATCTATGATACATTTTTGTTATATTATTGAATATCTACAATATCTCTGTGCATTTCTTTATTATATCTCCGCTATCATTTCGTGTCGAAAATAATCTGGATAAGTGGTATCAGAGCAGGTTGCTCTTGATTGTTGTTTCAGTGCATGTTCCCGATGAGGTCTAAGTATAGCAAGTTGGGTCTCGATCTTGTCTCTCTTGAGGAAAAATTCTCTCAAACACCCAAGAAACCCTCAATGGTGGAAGAAAAGAAAAATGACGGAGCAGACGATCCTATCAGTCTGTTGCTTAAGCAAGCTCTCATGTGACAGAGGGACGAAATGATGGAAAATTTTTCCCACATCCTTCAATGCCTGTCGATAGCAATAGGCGCATCTTCATCAAGAGACCACTTTGGAGGCACCTCGCCTTTCAAGGTACAAGTTAATTTTGATATTCATGTATTTGAAGGACAGATAGATGCAGAAGCCCTAGACAAATGGTTAAATCTGCTAGAAGGTTATTTCTCTGTTTACAAATTTTATGACAAATAAAAGATCACCTTCGCACTCCTTGAAGCTCTCCCCCATGTCAAGCATTGGTGGGAAACTTACTGGGAGCAGAGTTCCACAGAGGAGTCTGAAATATATGGGGTCGATCCCACTTGGGATTTTTTTGTGGATGCGGTAAAGGAACAATATTACCCTGTTGGAAACTATGAGGACCAGTACATGAGATGGACCACACTGCGGCAAGAGAGGGGCCAAGTAGTTTAGGAGGTCAAAAGTACCTTCCATACCTTGTGCACCAAGCTGGGTATCAAAGAATCCGAGAGACATTTGGTTCTGAAATACCGTGGGGCTCTACATAGATACATCCAGACTAGAATGGATTTTATGGACATCTCATCACTCGGTGATTCTTATCGATATGTTGCTAAAATCAAGCAGAAATTTAAGCACCAGAATAAACGGGATTTCAGATCTGTAAATCTGCAACAACCAAAGTATGACAAATACAACCCTAAAAAATAGTCTCCTAAAAACCAGTCCAATACACAAGAAAATAAGGGTCAGGGGAAGACAAAGAAGGACACCAGAAAATGGTGCAATTTCCACAAAAGCCCCTGGCACAACACCGATGAAATTAGCTTAAAACAATAATTGGTGGCCAAGATCAAAGATAAGGAGATGAACCCTGATTCAGAATTCGATTATGAGAACATTGGTAAAGGACAGATCATTGACGCAGACCCCATTGCTATTATCGCAACCGCATCAATTCAAACAGAAGAACCAACAGATCCAGAAGAGGGGGAGTGCATTTTTCATTCACAGATGTGGGTGAAGGGGACCTCGTTGCATTTTATTGTTGATAGTGGAAGCAAAAAGAACCTCATCTCAGTAGAGGTCGTCAAATAGTTGGGATTGTCAACAACACCACACCCGCAGTCGTACAACGTCGAATGGCTTGCCAAGGATCAGATCTCCGTGTCAGCCAACAATTTCGATTGTCATATGGCATCCAACCCTTCAAGGATGAGGTATTATGTGATGTTGCCCCACTGGATGTCTGTGATGTTCTCTTGGGCTAGCCATAAATGTGGAAGCGTCATGCTGTTTATGAGTCTCGACCCCGTAGTGTCATTGTTACTTTGGGGGGTCATCTCTACAGAATACCAGAGGTAGTTCCAATTATTGTTCCACCTAAAAAGTGTCGTAAGGTAGTATCTCATACTGCAAAATTTAGCCTCTTCACAATCTGTTCAAAAGGTGAATAGAAGGACACTGCAACCACTACAGTCTCACCCCCTGCACCTTCTATCCAACAGAAGCAGTCAACAAGGTTGCAGCAAAGCACAAAGATTCCTTCTGCACACCTTCCTCTCATGTGGCTCAACTTGTTGAACAACCTCAACTTCAACAGGTTCATGACAGACTTCCACAAACTAAGCAGCGCGACGTCTCCAACAATACAAGCATCTCACCCAGATGCAGATTCAACAAACGCTTTTCCCTCTCCCCCGGGAACTCAACGCAATGGAGACCATTTCTTCCTAAGGAGGGAGGATTGATCCAGGAGGATATCGGTGGCCACCCATCTTTTCCGACTGGCTCAAAACAATTTTCTGGAAATTTTGGCAATTTACTATTTTTAGCAGGTTTTAATTTCCGGGGCCATTTTGAGGGCCTCAATGAAGGATTTTAGAGATAGAGGTTCTTAATGATAGCTAAAGGCATGAATGATCCCCCAAAATTAATCTACTCAATGATACCTTTCCAACGAGCTATCATACGCCTAAAACGAAGATCGTATGCAAACGTTACGACCCCGATGAGTTGATGTACTAACTTACCCAAATGGGACCCACATGACTTTTGGCGCTTCATCTCCTAGGGTTAGGTTTTTGGATGTCTAGGACTTTTGGAATTCTTGTTTATTGTAAAAAGGCCTCCAGAGCCTCATTGTAATCATCTTCTTGTGAATGCAAGTAGCCGTCACATCTCTTCTCAGAGATAAGCTGCCACCATTCTAGCGAGTCTTTCACTCTGTATTTTTACAGTCTCTGTACATTTCTTTGATTAATAGAAATATTGTATTAATGTATATCTGTGTTTATGGTTGCATCTCTGATACATTTTTGTTATATTATTGAATATCTGCAATATTTCTATGCATTTCTTTATTATATCTCCGCTCTCATTTCGTGCCGAAAATAATCCGGATCAGTGGTATCAGAGCAGGCTGCTCTTGATCGTTTTTTTAGTGCATGTCCCCAACGAGGTCTGAGTATAGCAAGTTTGGTCTCAATCTTGTCTCTCTTGAGGACAACCACTCTCGCACACCCAAGAAACCCTCAATGGCGGAAGAAAAGAGAAATGACAGAGCAGATGATCCTATCAGTTTGTTGCTTGAGCAAGCTCTCACACGACAAAGGGACGAAATGATGGAGAATTTTTCCCACATCCTTCAACACCTGCCAATAGCAACAGACACATATTAATCAAGTGGCCACTTTGGAGGCACATTGCCTTTCAAGGTACAAGTTAATTTTGATATTCCTGTATTTGAAGGACAGATAGATGCAAAAGCCCTAGACAAATGGTTAAATCTGCTAGAAGGTTATTTCTCTGTTCACAAATTTTCCGACAAAGAAAAGATCAACTTGCACTCCTTAAAGCTCTCCCCCATGTCAAACATTGATGGGAAACTTATTGGGAGCAGAGTTCCATAGAGGAGTTTGAAATATATGGGGTCAATCCCTCTTGGGATTTTTTTGTGGATGGGGTAAAGGAATAGTATTACCCTGTTGGAAACTATAAGGAATAGTACATGAGATGGACCACACTGCAGAAAGAGAGGGGCCAAGCAGTTCTGGAGTTCAAAAATACCTTCCATACATTGTGTACCAAGCTAGGTATCAAAGACTCTGAGTGACATTTGGTTATGAAATACCGTGGGGCTCTACACAGATACATCCAAACTGAAATGGATTTTCTGGATATCTCATCACTCAGAGATGCTTATCGATATGCTGTTAAAATCGAGCAGAAATTTAAGCACCACAACAAATGGGATTTCAGATCTGTAAATCCATAACAACCAAAGTATGACAAAGACAGCCCTAACAAACAGTCTCCCGAAAACCAGTACAAGACATAGGAAAGCAAGGGTCACGGGAAGACAAAGAAGGACACCGGAAAATGATGCGATTTCCACAAAATCCCCTGGCACAACACCGATGAATGTCGCTCAAAACAATCATTGGTGGCTGATATCAAAGATAAGGAGCCGAATCCTGATTCATAATCCGATTCTGAAAACACTGGTAAAGGACAGATCATTGACGCAGACCTCACTGCTATTATCGCAACTGCATCAATTCAACCAGAAGAACCAATAGATCCTGAAGAGGGGGATCGCATTTTTAATTCAAAGATGTGGGTGAATAGGACCCCACTGCATTTTATTATTGATAGTGGAAGCGAGAAGAACCTCATCTCAGCAGAGGTTGTCAAACAGTTGGGATTGTCAACAAAACCACACCTGCATCCGTACAACATCGGGTGGCTTCTCCAAGGTTGATATCTTTGTGTCAGCCAACAATGTCAATTGTCATATGGCATCCAGCCCTTCAAGGATGAGGTATTATGTGATGTTTCCCCATTGGATGTCGATGATGTTCTCTTGGGCCAGCCATATATGTGCAAGTGCCATGTTGTTTATGAGTCTCGACCCCATAGTGTTATTGTTACTTTGGGGTGTCATATCTACAGAATACTAGAGGTAGTTCCAACTATTGTTCCACCTAAAAGTGTCGCAAGGTATTATCTCATACTGCAAAATTCAGCTTCTTCACAATTTGTTCAAAAGGAGAACAGAAGGACATTGCAACCATTACAGTCTCACCCCCGGAACCTTCTATCAAAAGAACTAGGTTGACAAGGTTGCAAAAAAGCAGAAAGATTCCTTCTGCATGCCTTCCTCTCATGTATCTCAACTTTCTAAATAACCTCAACTTCAACAGGTTCATGACAAACTTACACAAACTAAGCAGCGCGGCGTCTCTAGCAATACAAGCAACTCACCCAGATGCAGATTCAACAAACGCTTTTCCCTCTCCCATGGGAACTCAACGCAATGGAGAAAATTTCTTCCTAATGAGGGAGGATTGATCCAGGAGGATATCAGTGGCCACCCACCTTTTTTCGACTGGCTCAAAACAATTTTCCGACAATTTTGGCAATTTACTATTTTTAGCAGGTTTTAATTTTCGAGGCCATTTTGAGGGCCTAAATGAAGGTTTTTCAAGATAGAGGTTCTCAATGACATATAAAGGGATGATTGATCCCCCACAATGAATCTCCTCAACGATATCTTTCCAACGAGATACCATACGCCTAAAACGGAGATCGTATGCAAAAGTTACGACCCCGGGAAGTTGATGTACTAACTTACCCAAACGGGGCCCACATGACTTTTGGCGCTTCATCTCCTAGGGTTAGGTTTTTCGCTGTCTAGGACTTTTTGTATTATTGTTTATTGTAAAATTTTTTCCAGAGCCTCATTGTAATCATCTTCTTGCGAATGCGAGCAGTCATCACATCTCTTCTCAGAGATAAGCTGCCACCATTCTAGCGAGTCTTTCACTCTGTATTTTTACAGTCTCTATACATTTCTTTGATTAATAGAAATCATGTATTAATGTATATCTGTATTTATGGTTGCATCTCTAATAAATTTTTTTTATATTATTGAATATTTGCAATATCTCTGTGCATTTCTTTATTATATCTTCGCTCTCATTTCGTGCTGAAAATAATCCGGATCAGTGGTATCAGAGCAGGCTGCTCTTGATCGTTTTTTCAGTGCATGTCCTCGACAAGGTCTGAGTATAGCAAGTTGGGTCTCAAGCTTGTCTCTCTTGAGGACAACTGCTCTCACACACCCAAGAAACCCTCAATGGTGAAAGAAAAGAAAAATGACAGAGAAGACGATCCTATCAATTTGTTGCTTGAGCAAGCTCTCACGCGACAACGAGACAAAATGATGGAGAATTTTTCCCACATCCTTCAATGCCTGCCGATAGAAGCAGGTGCATCTTCATCAAGAAGCCACTTTGGAGGAACCTCGCCTTTCAAGTTACAAGTTAATTTTGATATTCCTGTATTTGAAGGACAGATACATGTAGAAGCCCTAGACAAATGGTTAAATCTGCTAGAAGGTTATTTCTCTGTTCACAAATTTTCCGACAAAGAAAATATCACCTTCACACTCCTTAAAGTTGTCCCCCATGTCAAACATTGGTGGGAAACTTATTGGGAGCAGAGTTCCACATAGGAGTCTGAAATATATGGGGTCGATCCCTCTTGGTATTTTTTTGTGGATGCGGTAAAGGAACAATATTACCCTGTTGGAAACTATGAGGACTAGTACATGAGATGGACCACACTGCGGCAAGAGAGGGGCCAAGTAGTTCTAGAGTTCAAAAATACCTTCCATACCTTGCACACCAAGCTGGGTATCAAAGACTCCGAGCGAAATTTGGTTCTAAAATACCATGGGACTCTACACAGATACATCTAGACTGAAATGGATTTTCTGGACATCTCATCACTCAGTGCTGCTTATCGATATGCTGTTAAAATAGAGCAGAAATTTAAGAACCAGAACAAATGAGATTTCGGATCTGTAAATATGCAAAAACCAAAGTATGACAAACATATCCCTAACAAACAGTCTCCTGAAAACCAGTCCAAGACATAGGAAAAGAAGGGTCACGGGAAGAGCAAGGACACCAGAAAATGGTGCGATTTCCACAAAATCCCCTAGCACAGCACCGATGAATGTCACTCAAAAAGATCATTGGTGACCAATATCAAAGACAAGGAGCCGAACCCTGATTCAGAATCCGATTATGAAAACACTGGTAAAGGACAGATCATTGACGTAGACCCCACTGCTATTGTTGCAACCGCATCAATTCAACCAGAAGAACCAACAGATCTTGAAGAGGGGGAGTGCCTTTTTAATTCACAGATGTGGGTGAAGGGGAACCCGCTGCATTTTATTGTTGATAGTGGAAGCCAGAAGAACCTCATCTCAACAGAGGTCGTCAAACATCTGGGATTTTCAACAACACCACACCCGCAGCCATACAACATCAGGTGGCTTCACCAAGGATGAGATCTCTGTGTCAGCCAACACTTTCGATTGTCATATGACATCCAACCCTTCAAGGATGAGGTATTATGTGAAGTTGCCCCACTGGATGTCTGTGATGTTCTCTTGGGCCAGCCATATATGTGGAAGCGCCATGTTGTTTATGAGTCTCGACCCCGTAGTGTCATTGTTACTTTGGGGGGTCATCTCTACAGAATACCAGAGGTAGTTCCAACTATTGTTCCACCTAAAAAGTGTCGCAAGGTAGTATCTCATACTGCAAAATTCAGCTTCCTCACAATCTGTTCAAAAGGCGAACAGAGGGACACTGCAACCACTACAGTCTTGCCCCCTGCACCTTCTATCCAACAGAAGTAGGTCGAAAAGGTTGCAACAAAGTGCAAATATTCCTTTTGCACATATTCCTCTCATGTATCTCGACTTTTTGAACAACCTCAACTTCAACAAGTTCATGATAGACTTCCACAAACTAAGCAACGCGACGTCTCCAGCAATACAAGCAGCTCACCCAGATGCAGATTCAACAAACGCTTTTCGCTCCCCCTTTGGAACTCAACGCAATGGAGACCATTGCTTCTTAATGAGGGAGGATTGATTCAAGAGGATATCGGTGGCCACCCACCTTTTTCGACTATCTCAAAACAGTTTTCTGGCAATTTTGACAATTTACAATTTTTAGCAGGTTTTATTTTTCGGGGCCATTTTGAGGGCCTAAATGAAGGTTTTTCAATATCTAGGCTATAAAGGATATCCAAATGCATGATTATTCCACCAAAATGAACTTCCTTGATGATACCTTTCCAACGAGCTATCATACACCTAAAACAGAGATCGTATGCAAAAGTTACGACCCCGGGAAGTTGATGTACTAACTTACCCAAACGAGGCCCACATGACTTTTGGCGCTTCATCTCCTAGGGTTAGGTTTTTGGATGTCTAGGAATTTTGGAATTCCTGTTTATTGTAAAAAGGCCTCCAGAGCCTCATTTTAATCATCTTCTTGCAAATGCGAGTAGCCATCACATCTCTTCTTAGAGATAAGCTTCCACCATTCTAGCGAGTCTTTCACTCTGTATTTTTACAGTCTCTATACATTTCCTTGATTAATAGAAATCGTGTATTACTGTATATCTCTGTTTATGGTTGCATATCTGATGCATTTTTGTTATATTATTGAATATCTGCAATATCTATTCATTTCTTTATTATATCTTCGCTCTCATTTTGTGCCGAAAATAATCCGTATCAGTGGTATCAGAGCAGTCTACTCTTGATTGTTTTTTCATTGCATGTCCCCGGTGAGGTCCGAGTATAGAAAGTTGGGTCTCCAACTTGTCTCTCTTGAGGAAAACCACTCTCGCACACCCAAGAAACCCTCAATGGTGGAAGAAAAGAAAAATGATGGAGCAGACGATCCTATCAGTTTGTTGTTTGAGCAATCTCTCACGCGACAGAGGGACGAAATGATGGAGAATTTTTCCCACATCCCTCAATGCCTACGTATAGCAATAGGTGCATATTCATCAAGCGATCACTTTGGAGGAACCTTGAATTTCAAGGTACAAGTTAATTTTGATATTCATGTATTTGAAGGACAGATAGATGCAGAAGCCCTAGACAAATGGTTAAATCTGCTAGAAGGTTATTCCTCTGTTCACAAATTTTTCGACAAAGAAAAGATCACATTCACACTCCTTAAAGATCTCCCCCATGTCAAACATTGGGGGGAAACTTATTGGGAGAAGAGTTCCATAGAGGAGTCTGAAATATATGGGGTCGATCCCACTTGGGATTTTTTTGTGGATGCGGTAAAGGAACAATATTACCCTGTTGGAAACTATGAGGACCAGTATATGAGATGGACCACACTACGAAAAGAGAGGGGCCAAATAGTTCCGGAGTTCAAAAATACCTTCCATACCTTGCACACCATGCTGGGTATCAAAGACTCCAAGCGACATTTGCTTCTGAAATACCGTGGGGCTCTACACAAATACATCCAGATTGAAATGGATTTTCTGGACATCTCATCACTCGATGTTGCTTATCGATATGCTGTTAAAATCGAGCAGAAATTTAAGCACCAAAAAAAATGGGATTTCAGATCTGTAAATCCACAACAACCAAAGTATGACAAAGACAACCCTAACAAACAGTCTCTCGAAAACCAGTCCAAGACACACGAAAAGAAGGGCCGCGGGAAGACAAAGAAGGACACTGGAAAATGGTGCGAATTCCACAAAATCCCCTGGCACAACATCGATGAATGTCGCTCAAAACAATCATTGGTGGCCGAGATCAAAGACAAGGAGCCAAAACCTGATTCAGAATCTAATTCTAAAAAAACTGGTAAAGGATAGATCATCGACACAGACCCCACTGCTATTGTCACAATTGCATCAATTCAACCAGAATAACCAACAGATCCCAAAGAGGGGGAGCACCTTTTTCATTCACATATGTGGGTGAAGGGGACCCCACTGCATTTTACTATTGATAGCAAAAGCCAGAAGAACCTCATCTCAGCAGAGGTCATCAAACAATTGGGATTGTCGACAACACCAAACCTGCAGCCGTAAAACATCGGGTGGATTCGCAAAGGACGAGATCTCTGCGTCAGCCAGCAATGTCAATTTTCATACAACATCCAACCCTTCAAGGACAAGGTATTATGTGATGTTGCCCCACTGGATGTCTGTGATGTTCTCTTGGGCCAGCCATATATGTGGAAGTGCCATAATGTTTATGAGTCTCGACCTCGTAGTGTCATTGTTACTTTGGGGGGTCATATCTACAGAATACAAGAGGTAGTTCCAACTATTATTTCACCTAAAAAGTGTCGCAAGGTAGTATCTCATACTGCAAAATTCAGCTTCTTCACAATCTGTTCAAAAGGAGAACAGAAGGACACTGCAACCACTACAATCTCGCCCCCTGCACCTTCTATCCAATAGAAGCAGGTCGACAAGGTTGCAACAAAGTGAAAATATTCCTTCTGCACACCTTCCTCTCATGTAGCTTGACTTGTTGAACAACCTCAACTTCAACAAGTTCATGACAGACTTCTACAAACTAAGCAGCACGACGTCTCCTGCAATACAAGCAACTCACCCAGATGCATTTTCAACAAACGCTTTTCCCTCTCCCCTGGGAACTCAACGCAATGGATACCATTGCTTCCTAAGGATGGAGGATTGATCTAGGAGGATACCGGTGGCCACCCACCTTTTCCGACTGGCTCAAAACAATTTTCTGGCAATTTTGGCAAATTTTTTTTTTTAGCAGGTTTGAATTTTTGGGGCCATTTTGAGGGCCTAAATGAAGGTTTTTTTAGATTGTGGTTATCAAAGATAGTCGAAGGAATGATTCGGCCCCCAAAATGAATATCCTTGATGATACCTTTCCAATGAGCTATCATATGCCTAAAATGGAGATCGTATGCAAAAGCTACGACCCCGGCAAGTTGATGTACTAACTTACCCAAACGGGGCCCACATGACTTTTGGCACTTCATCTCCCAGGGTTAGGTTTTTGGATGTACAGGACTTTTGGAATTCTTGTTTATTGTAAAAATGCCTCTAGAGCCTCATTGTAATCATATTCTTGTGAATGCGAGTAGTCATCACATCTCTTCTCAGAGATAAGATGCCATCATTCTAGCGAGTCTTTCACTCTGTATTTTTACAGTCTCTGTACATTTCTTTGATTAATAGAAATCATGTATTACTGTATATATGTGTTTATGGTTGCATCTCTAATACATTTTTGTTATATTATTGAATATATTCAATATCTCTGTGCATTTCTTTATTATATCTCCGCTCTCATTTCGTGCCGAAAATAATCCGGATCAGTGGTATCAAAGCAGGCTGCTCTTGATCATTTTTTCAGTGCATGTTCCCGATGAGGTCCAAGTATAGCAAGTTGGGTCTCGAGCTTGTCTCTCTTGAGGAAAACTTCTATCACACACCCAAGAAACCCTCAATGGTGGAAGAAAAGAAAAATGATGGAGCAGACGATCCTATCAGTCTGTTGCTTGAGCAAGATCTCACGTGACAGAGGGATGAAATGATGGAGAATTTTTCCCACATCCTTCAATGCCTACCAATAGCAATAGGTGCATCTTCATCAAGTGACCACTTTGGAGGCACCTCACCTTTCAAGGTACAAGTTAATTTTTATATTCATGTATTTGAAGGACAGATAGATGCAGAAGCCCTAGACAAATGGTTAAATCTGCTAGAAGGTTATTTCTCTGTTCACAAATTTTCCGACAAAGAAAAGATCACCTTCACACTCCTTAAAGCTCCCCCCCCATGTCAAACATTGGTGGGAAAATTATTGGGATCAGAGTTCCACAGAGGATTCTGAAATATATGGGGTCGATCCCACTTGGGAATTTTTTGTGGATGCGGTAAAGGAATAGTAATACCCCGTTGGAAACTATGAGGACCAGTACATGAGATGGACCACACTATGGCAAGAGAGGGGCCAAGCAGTTTAGGAGGTCAAAAATACCTTCCATACCTTGCACACCAAGCTGTGTATCAAAGACTCTGAGTGACATTTGGTTCTGAAATATCGTGGGGCTCTACACAGATATATCCAGACTGAAATGTATTTTCTGGACATCTCATCACTCGGTGCTACTTATCAATATGCTATTAAAATCGAGTAGAAATTTAAGCACCAGAACAAATGGGATTTCGGATCTGTAAATTTGAAACAACCAAAGTATGACAAAGACAACCCTAACAAAGAGTCTCCCAAAAACCAGTCAAAGACACAGGAAAAGAAGGGTCACGAGAAGACAAAGAAGGACACTGAAAAATGGTGCGATTTCCACAAAATCCCCTGGCACAACACCAATTAATGTCGCTCAAAACAATCATTGGTTTCCAAGATCAAAGACAAGGAGCCAAACCTTGGTTCAGAATCCGATTCTGAAAACACTGGTAAAGAACAAATCATTGATGCAGACGCCACTACTATTGTCACAACCGCATATATTCAACCAGAAGAACGTACAGATCCCGAAGAGGGGGAGCACCTTTTTCATCCACAGATGTGGGCGAAGGGTACCCCACTGCATTTTATTGTTGATAGTGGTAGCCAGAAGAACCTCATCTTAGAAGAGGTCATCAAATAGTTGGGCTTGTTGACAACACCACACACACAGTCGTACAACATTGGGTGGCTTCGCCAAGGACAAGATCTCTGTGTCAGCCAGCAATGTTGATTGTCATACGACATCCAAGCCTTCAAGGAAGAGGTATTATGTGATGTTTCCCCACATGATGTCTGTGATGTTCTCTTGGGCCAACCATATATGCGGAAGCACCATGCTGTTTATGAGTCTCGACCCCGTAGTGTCATTGTTACTTTGGGGGGTCATCTCTACAGAATAACAGAGGTAGTTCCAACTATTGTTCCACCTAAAAAGTGTCGCAAGGTAGTATCTCATACTGCAAAATTCAGCTTCTTCACAATCTGTTCAAAAGGCGAACAGAAGGACACTGCAACCACTACAGTCTCGCCCCCTACACCTTCTATCCAACATAAGCAGGTTGATAAGGTTGTAGCAAAGTGCAAAGATTCCTTCTGCACACCTTCCTCTCATGTAGCTTGACTTGTTGAACAACCTCAACTTCAATAGGTTCATGACAGACTTCCACAAACTAAGCAACGTGATGCCTTTAGCAATACAAGCAACTCACCCAGATACAGATTCAACAAACGCTTTTCCCTCTCCCCCGGGAACTCAACGCAATGGAGACCATTGCTTCCTAATGAGGAATTATTGATCTAGGAGGATATCGGTGGCCACCCACCTTTTCCGACTAGCTCAAAACAGTTTTCTGGCAATTTTGGCAATTTACTAGTTTTAGTAGGTTTTAATTTTTGGGGCCATTTTGACTGCCTAAATGAAGTTTTTTCTATATTGAGGTTCTTAATGATATTAAAAAGAATAATTGAGCCCCCAAAATGACTCTCCTCGATGATACCTTTCCAACGAGCTATCATATTACTAAAACAAAGATTGTATGCAAAAGTTACGACCCCGGGAAGTTGATGTACTAACTTACCCAAACGGGGCCCACATGACTTTTGGTGCTTCATCTCCTAGGGTTAGGTTTTTGAATGTCTAGGACTTTTGACATTCCTGATTATTAATGTATATCTGTGTTTATGGTTGCATCTTTGATACATTTTTGTTATATTATTGAATATCTACAATATCTCTGTGCATTTCTTTATTATATCTCCGCTCTCATTTCGTGCCGAAAATAATCTGGATCAGTTGATTAGGCTCGATGATGTACATAAGTTTACGAAATACGAAGCGCCTTTTGGCACAACTTGTGGTCACCGTCGGTGGTTATGTGAGGTGAAGAAGCCAGCAGTGCTAAGCTCCATCTCAGAGTCTTGGTGATCACAACTTGGAGTGCCGAGACCCTTCATCACAATTATGCCAAAATGTAAAATCACGAAATTCAAATTTTGTTTAGCACTCGATCATAGCTAGTGGGCATATGAGATAAATGCAAGACCCTGCAGATTTAATCCAATGGTGTTGGTTATTTGAGCATCTGATCAAAGGGCTATTGTTGATCTTCATGATTAACTGTTCAGTTACAATTCAGTTAGCAGAACCGAATCATGGTTCTTGGATGGTTGGCGATTCAGTTGTTGTGCATTTTTGCCCAAGAAGATTCGAGGTGTAACCGCAGAGGAAGTGGTTAAAAGAAACATGTGGTGACTGTGCATGGTTGGTCATTCTGAATGAAAAATGAGTTGAACTGAAAGAAAGGGAAAATTATAGTATGCGCAGTGTGAGACCAACAATATGTGCATTGTGAGATAAAACTCAGAGATGAGTAACAGATGAGGAATAGACAGAAGCAAGAGCATAATTGCAGAACAACTTGAAGTAGAGCAGAATTGCAGAACAAACAGAGGAAGAGCATAATTGAAGAACAAACAGAGTAAGAGAAGAATTGTAGAATAGACAGAGGAAGAGAAGAATTACAGAACAGACAGAGGAAGAGAAGAATTGCAGAACAATTAGAAGTAGACTAGATTTACAGAACAGAGAAGAAGTGGTAAGAATTGATTTATCTGTATTGTTGGTTATTTAATCATTTATTTATAATCAGGGAGGAAGGGTGGTGCTAGGGAGGAATGTGGTCCTCTGATATTCAAGTTGGTGCTTGAATATTGGGAGTTGTATCTTCCATCTAGTTGTGGCTAGAAAACAGGGTGGCAGGGTGGTGCTTGGGAAAACACAGACTTTTATGTAAACAAGTTGGTGCTTGTATAAATCCAGTTGGTGCTGGAATATTTAGGGAGTTGGTGCTTCCTTCTAGTCGGTGCTAGAGAAACTAGAGAGTTGGTGCTCTCAAACAAGTTGGTGCTTGTATAAGTGGAAGTAGGTGCTTCCATCCAGTTGGTGCTGGAACACTCAGGGAGTTGGCGCTTCCTTCTAGTCGGTGCTAGAGAAACCAGAGAGTTGGTGCTCTCAACAAGTTGGAGCTTGTAAAATAGAGGTAGTAGCCTCACTTTGAGTTGGTGCTCAAACATAGATGATGTACAGAACTTAAAAGACTACCTATCATTTTGAAGAAGAAGAGGTTTTCTCCCTTTATGGGTTTCCTCGTGAAAATCTATCTCTGTGTATATCTTATGTGTGATTGATGCTCATTATTTATGTTGTCCATATGTTGTATAATATTGATGATCACTTGAAGAAAGATTAAGAATGGTTTAATAGACTTAAAATTATTTAATCACAATAACAATTGATTCACCCCCCCTCTCATTTGTCTTAGTAATTTCAACAGAACGATGGATCGACAGTCCACAACTTCCTAGCATCCAACGATTGAGATCGACGGTCATAATCCATTGCAGAGATTGTATATGCACATGCATTAACGTCAGGACTTGTACCTGTAATTTGAATTCAATACAGTTTTGTTTTGAGTTTGAAATCCAATTGTAGATCAGACGATCTGTATTCATGGTGGAGATTATAAAGCGTAGTGGTGGACTCCACCTTTGGCGGTCCCACAATTTGTATGAAATACAAAGTTATATATTTGGAATCTGATTATTGTTTGGAACTTTAATATTACGATGGAATATTTAAACAAATCTCTACCCTAGATCTGTAGATCTAACGATTGTTGTAGGTATGTGGGTTGATTTAAATAGTTATATTGACATCAATCACATTACTCACTTAGTACAATGCACTCGAGGTGCTACATGTCAGCAATACGAAGGTGAAACATGGACCAATCAAATAATGATGCATGTCAGATTTCCATTGGCACAAATGACCTATCAAACACATGAAATAGATGGAAACATGGCATGTGTACTGTGGTCCACATCACCCTAGGTGAAATCAACATGCCACATCACTTCCGTATTCTGTGACTTCAGAATTTCGGGCTTTGGTGAACTTTGCACCTGCACACCTCTAATCTCCCAAACACTAAATTTCCTAATACTCATAGGATGCACTGATCGATAGTCCTTATTCACTATTTAGATATATGGTCAACAGGAGCTCTGAGACTTCGAGCTTTGGGATTTCCGAACTATCCACACTCTCAATCCTTCCAGAGTGTCAAGTCTCCGGACTATAGGATCTGCTGCCACATATCCTCTCCCAATCAATGACTATAATTTTCTCTGCAAATCTAGGATTCGGGGCTCTCCAAAGATCTCCCAGAGTGCTAAATTACCAGAGATCCTCTCCTTCCTCCACATATCATCGCCTGATCAATGGTCAAGATTAACTCCGGCCTTCAGGAGTTCTTGACTCAAAGCAACCTGCAACTCAATTCCTCCACAGTACCAAGTCTTCGGATCTTTGGATCTGGCACCACGTGTCTATTGTAATAAATGGCTAAGATGGATTGCGGTCTTTGGACCTTCGGGAGTCCTCGACCCTGACTGCTTATGCCTTGAATCCTCCGGAGTGCCAAGTCTCTGGACTATGGGATCTACTACCACATGTTCTCTCTTGATCAACGATGAGGATTTACTCCGCTCTTCGGAGCTTCGGGGGTTTCACCTTCATCACACTTCATTCCTTTTGAACACCAAATTGGTGAACTCCTGGAGTCTTCGTCAGTAACTAAACACCAAGGGGTGCTACGTGGTAGAAAATAAGGAACATACACATGACCCTATATGATGGGTGACACTTGTCCTAGAATAACTGACATGAATGGTATTTGAAAAACATGGAACATGGTGACACATGGAAAGCATCAACTGTGTCCATGTCACCCTAGGTGACTTCGATAGGCCACATCACTTCAGTGCTTCACGACTTTGGGACTTCGGAACTCTGGGACTCCGAGAGACTTCTCCAAACTACACCACAAATCCCCCGAATGTTAAATTCCCTAATAGGATGATCTGTGGACACGTGTCCTCAAACATGAATAGTCCATATTAACTCTGGAGTTCAAGACTTTGGGATATTTCCCTCTCGGCAGGTTGAGGAATCGCTTCTCTCAGAATGTCGAACTTCTGAACTGCTGTGATATCTATGACTCACACTTTCTCACATGCATATCAGATGACTGGAGTTTGATATTCTCCACTTTAATTCACCTCCTTATCTACTCTTTATCTAATGACCCAGACCTATCCTTCACCAAATCCAATGGTCTGATACTCCTCCCAGTGATATACGACATATATTCACTCTAAGACTTCAGAGCTTTAGGGCTTCGGTCTTCTTTTATGAGAAGGAACTTAAAACTGTTGAAGCAGCAAAGTCCAAAGGACTTGAGGGATTAACCTCTATGATCCTTTCTCAGATCTGACGATTGTGAAGGATTCAAATCCTTCTCGAATAGATCCTATGACCATCACAGTTTCCAAAATCGCTACACCTCCCGAGCTTTCAAACATAGTTAAGGTGCGTTGTCAGCGCCTTCTGGCACTCTGCAACTTAATTTCTCTTTGAAAGTTTTTCTTCAATATTGGTTTACATGGCCCATCCAGGCTTATTATTGGAACTGAGCTCTGATACCAAACTGTAACATACCTATCCTCCCACATGTTGGGCTACACTACTTCAAGCTCGCTCTCAGACTTCTTTCTCTTACAGATACCTTTCAAATTAATAAAGATGCATAAAAGAAAGGAACTAAATGACATCCAAAACAATAACCAACAAGCATGCATATTCTAAAGATTGAATTCAACGATAAATAAATACACGGTGGAATGAATCATACACAGGTAAATAATACCATAATAGAGAACACTTATCTTTTATAAAAGAAAAACATCGATTGATTGTAGACCAAGGATGTTCCACCCAACCGTAGACACTATTGTTCCAAGTCTCAACAACAATGTCACCCCTAAGCCAGGGCTATGAATCCACAAGGATAGTTCCAAAGCGTTACTCGGCTTCCCAAAAAAGTCATCACTCAAGCTCTCACATGCTTTCCTAGTACTCACAACAATCCAAGTACCTAGCTCTCTTCTACCCAGCCTGCACCACCCAAGAGAATAGACCCCCACCCCTCTTTTCCATGTAGTCCCTCATGCAGTCCTTCTCCTTCCAGGGCTCTAGTGTAGCTGGTCCATAATCTCCATGGTGGGAATCTCGGGGGTTGCAGCTGTGAGAAAAGAAAGACACAAACCACGCATATCAGACATGCAAGTCTCAAATCATGGCTAGATTACACCAACAATCTTTACAACCCATAATACCATGGCTGCACTTCAACAATTCATCTTCCTTTCCCAAGCCAAGACATGCATGAGGAAAGATGAATGAGTGAGGTAACCAGCAGAAAAACAAGAACAAGAAAAAGAACGGGAGTGAGAGAGAATGAAAAACCATGCCCGACCCCCCCAAAATACCAAGGAGGAGTTTATGAACTCTTGGCAATCAAGAACCTCCTGGCCTTCCCCCAAGAAGCTCACGTAACTGCTATTCTCCATCAAGAAAAAATGGAGAATAAAAATATAAAATAAATGCTTATCCCCTCAAGCCCCCTCTCTTGTGGAATCATAGCCCCCCTATAACTCTAGTCCTTGTCTGTCTAGTAGCCAACAATGTGTTTATTATTAATAATGATCAAAAAATTACATTTCTTGGGCACACTGGAATTTTAATAATTGTTTGGGCACTCTGGCCTCTCAGCAATGTAACAATACATTATTTAATATGGGGCTCAAAACCAAGTGTGTTAATATGGCCGAATTTTTCTTTTTGAAGAGAGAAAAGCGCTAAGAAAGGATTTGGCCCGCGGTTTCGAACCATGGTCACTTGGGAAAGTGGTTTGAACGAAATGCCTGTGTACAATTGATTTCTGTATCGACCCAGGGATAACATGTAAGTTTTATTTATATATATTCTTCATGATTTGAAAGGACTTGTAACATTGTTGACAATTTGTTTTTATCATATACTTAATTCTAACAAAATGGTCACTTGCACATTTTGCAGAGTTAAGGGGTTTAAACATATCAATTAAGAAAGCATATTGAAGAAATGAAAGGAGGTGAGGGAGCCTCCAACCATGATAAAGAGGTTGAAGGCCAAAATACCAGAGTTGGTAATGCAGAGACAAAAAATATCTAACTCAATGGGAAAAAGTTGTGCCAGTCACAAATTGCAGCGCAAAAACTGCCACACACTTTTTGTTCGAAAACATAGTAACTCGATTTGGATGTCCTAGAACATTGATGAGTGATCAAGGAACACACTTCATGAATAAAACCATAGCAGCCTTGACCAAAGAATTCCAAATCCACCACCAGAAGAGTACACCGTACCACCCACAGGCTAATGGCACTATGGAAGCATTCAACAAAGTCCTAGAGAATGCAATAACACAAATCTGCAACGTGGGAAGAGATGACTGGGACTTAAGAATCCCTACGGTATTATGGGCATACATGACAACCAACAAGAATTTAACAGGACAAACACCTTTCAGGTTGGTATACAAACATGAGGTAGTAATGCCGATGGAATTTATTGTACCAAGACTGTGCGTCACAACTATCACAGATATGTTAGATTCAGGCTCAAAATAGGAATGACTATCAAAACTGGTACAACTTGAGGAGGATAGATTTTCCACAAGGTTCATTAACAAGTGAAAAAATCAAGGGAAAAAGCATGGCATGAAAGACACATTAAGTCAAAAAAATTTCAAGTAGGTGACTTGGTACTACTATATGATAGCAAGTTTATGCAACACCCAGGGAAGTTCCACATGCACTGGTTAGGAACATATGTGATCCAAGGGGTGACAGAGGCAGGTGCTACATAGTTGGAAACACTTAATGGAGTAGCACTAAAAGGTTGGGTGAATGACAGTCGGATAAAACTCTATGAAGAGGTCCGACAAGCTGCGCAATAGGAAGAACCGTACAAGAAAAAAAAAAAAGGAGATCACACACATATAGAATGACAATAGAAACTGTGCAGGTAAGGGGAACTATGCCAACCAAGGAAACCTGACATAAAAATTGGCAAGTACACAATTGTAATTACACCATTCTGCACGGCGTGATAGCTGTCAAGTACGAAAAAGAAGGAAATGACAATTACATATGGATAAGGACAAGTCATAAATCAATATTTATAACAACACATACAACCACCATAAGGCCCAGTCATAAAGCTACCATAAAGATAGGGCAGAGAAGAGTGAAGCTAAAGGACAGGCCAAGAAATCCTTAAACGATAAAGATGAGGCTGAAACAAAGGCTGCCAAATCCTTTAAGGAGAAGGAATAAGCTGAACATATAGCACATAAAGTTCACGCAACCATCCAAAAATTATACAAGGTCGTCCTAGAAGTACCGATGGTGGTATAGGCCATGATCGAGGAACAAGTATTAAATATTATTGAGGCTATATAGAGCCTTCGCAAGAAGATCGCGTAGTTGGAAGTGCATGCAACACCAGGGACACCACCGAAAGAAAGAGAACAAAGGGAACAAACTACACAAACAACAGTGGGGAAGATAAAAATCTTAGAACAAAAATGTATAAATATATGTGACGAAGGCACACACATGTGGAAAGACATGAAGAACACCCTAGAGTTGCAAGCACTGGAAGAGAAAATAATGGTTGTACAGGAACAAGTGAATTAGGCCACTGAGTGCGCAAATACTCTCCCACCAACAGAAAGAATGACAACACTCCTAGCTAACAAGAAACTAAACCTTGCAGTGGAACAACTAAAGGAAGAACAACGAAATATCACACAAGAGTTGTGACCATGATAGGATGAAGCCCTCGGGGTACTAGAAGAACTAGCTACAGCGCAAACTAGCACAAAATTAGCAACGCAAGACACTGAGGCAAAACTCACTAGCTTGACAATGCAAATGATGGAGGAAATTATGAACAAGGAATCTGAAATCACAGCAGGAGTACAGAAAGCGAAGGACAACCTCCAGAAATTTATTGAGGCATGGAAGAGCATGACACAACATGCTTAAGTGGCTTGGGACAAGCCACAGGTGAGTGTTGGGGGCCTGTTGTCCAGGAAATGTTGGATAGATAACAGTGAGAAGAGATGAGGTACATAGAAAACACACAGGATCAAGAAGATCAAGAGGATCAAGAAATAAGAGAGAGAGAAAAGAGAAGAAGATGGGGGACATGAAGAAACAACTAGTGAAAAATATGGGAAAACCAGTCGAGCATGAGTTGTATCCAGCTCATAATGAGTTTTCGCCAACTGAGCATGAGTGGTAGCCAACTCATTCTGAGATGGCAAAGAAACCCAAGAAAAAGGGCCGAAATATGAAAAAGATTTGAGAAGTTACAAGGGTGGAGGTGGAAGAAGAGGAACAAGAGGAATTTCGAGTAGTTGTTGTGACTATAGGATGTTATGTTTGTGAATAATCCATTAATGTAAGTAGAGTATTGTACATTGAACATCTATTGTAGCACAGAGCGCAAGCAAAATGCCATAACTTTAATAAAGAAGCACATATTTTGTGGACGTAGCCTAGGAGGGGGTGAACCATGGTAACCTAATGTCTACTTATGTTGTTAATGGTTATTCATGTCTGTACTATGTTAATTCATATATGTATTGTTTTAATTCACTACAAGGAAAATACCCTCTAGCAGAGGTTATAGCGGAGGATTTTAGTGTTAAAAATTTGACAAAAAATGGTAAGAAAAACCTCCACGGAAACATCTGTTTTTGGGTGCGGATGGTTTTGCGGAGATTACAACGAAAATTCATTATAAATAAAAACATTTGGGAGGGAAGAGGTTGTATAGGATTTTTTTCCATGCGGTGTGCTTCACAGGACATACACATCGGTGCGCTTAAAACATTAACACACGTGTGCCTACATTGCACAATAGGCACTAGGGGAGTCCAAAATATTGGAGCCCCGATGCATTTATACACACTACAACCCGATGCTTTAATAACAACAATGCATCGGTTGAATCTATGATACCGAGCATCGATGTGTTCTTGAACTTAAATCCTTGATGCTCACATGTCAACCAAAGCACTGGGGTTGTCCAAGAAATATGGGGCACCAATGCTCTTATAAACATAAACACATCGGTGCCTTAATAGGATAAAGCACAGAGAAAATCAATGATAACATGCACCAGTGCGTTAAAAAACAAACAAGACCGATGCATAATGTCGAGAAGGCTCCAATGTGGAATCATGAAAGAGAAGCACCGATGCGTTTATAAATTGAACGCACCGATAAGCCGTATTATTATTATATTTTTTGGTTAAAATATTATTAATATCGGTTCTTTTTCAATTTATGTCAGCACCGATGCATACTATGTTAAAACACCGGTGCATGTTATAATTAAAGGCACCGGTGCTTTTATCATTGAATGCATCGGTTGTCATTTTCTCTTTTTAGAAGCATCGACCTATGACAGTGCACAATTATTGATTTTTTTTAATTCCATTGTTTATCAAAAAATTGACATATATCTTATAATAGTATTCATATAAATTAAATTTTGATTAGTGCATTTGGATATGATGTTTGGATTATCTCATTATATCATCAGTGTTCGAATCTCTTCATTATAATATTTAATCATCCATATATTTATTCAGCGATGTAACATTTCACAGGAACATTGGACAACAAAAAAGAATAAAACAAAACATATTTTATTATATATGAATAAGAGGCTCTTTGTCATACAAAATGGGACCCTTATTGGTAACCCCTTGTCTTTCAATTGGGACAGTACTATGTCCATTACATTAAACAAAATGTTTGTTTTTCACAGACAAGCATTTCAAAAAATACAATAACTTGCATTGATATCCAAATATATTGATCATCATTCTTCGTTGGAACTATTGCCAAAAATTCTCAAGCTACTTTCATGACTTGGGTTATTTGGTCGAATGTTTTGTTGATTGGCTCGATTTTTTTTTCTCTTCTTCGAAATATTCCATTTACAAAAATAAAAAGAAAGTGTAACTAGTGTATCTGCATTGGTGAGAATAATGAAAATTGAAATAAATAATATACATGAATGTAAATTGAGAAAAGACATACCATAGAAAGAATTGAGTCCTAAATGATACACATTTTTTCAAAACCAAATCTCATGCCTTATGTCAACAACTCTTATGTTGGAACATTTCCATACTTTGTTTCCTG
>ML800432.1:91846-123831 GCA_009831015.1 Picea engelmannii
TTTTAAATGAATCACCATAATTACCTTCAAATTATGATCTTCTCAATAAATCATGTTGTTCTAAAGTATTTTGTTGCTCCATAGTGCTCTCCGGTATGGCTCTCCTGCAAATCTTTCCACTATAAATTTTGGTAAAATAATGAAACATTGAATATGATTTTACTATTTAAATGACTTTATGAAATTAAATTTTAAATTCCCGCTCATTTTTCAATTGTAAAAAAACAAAGAAGCATTTTTTTTAACAAAAAAAGTTTCAAAACTTTGGTGCATTTATTAATTTAATGCACCGGTGTTGATATGTATACGACACACTGGTGCATTTTAAAGTTTTGGAGCACTGATATTGGATAATTATTTTTTTATTATTTGAATTCATGGGACCGATGTGATGCATATATAAACGTTCGATGCTTTACAATGTTATAGACGCACTGGTGTGTGTTTGTTACCGTAGCACACCATTATGTTTTCAAAGTTATTTGAATTCTTATTTGCACACAAAATAATATATTCATCTTAAATTATTTTTCATGATGCATCCAAATGACTTGTAGTACATCATAGTATACATTTTGCGCTTGAAGTCTCCTTATTCTTAAAAATAATTTACTGTTGATTTTACTCAAATGTAGGGAGAGAAGATTACAATATCAAATGGCCAATTCTTCAAATTCCATCTTGTTCCATATTGCTCAAAGTCCATCGCAGAGTTCTCCCTTTCCATCTCGAGTAAGTTTGGATTTTATTTATATTTTGATTATCTAATTGAGTTTATTTTTGTTATCCATGTCAATCTGAATAAAAATGTATCCAAATTTGTAGGATCCTGATTTAGAATCAAGTTCAGATGCATATAATATTCTAGTACCAATTCAAAAATGTTGGAAGCTCTTATCAGGAGCAACATACTGCAAGAAGTTGGTAGATGAAAATGGACAACCACTTTACATTGCCAATAGTAATATTCCATCCTCCAACCACAATCCTGGGTCAATGATGGTAATAATTGTTTTGTATAATGTGATTTGAACAAACCAATTGCATTGTGCTTACTAATATCATCGATGTACTAATATTCAATATTTTTGAAATTAGGATTCTAGTGATGATGAGCGACCTACCTATCATATTCCGTTACACCCCACTACAATGTCAAATTGAGAGAAGGATGTAATAAGAGAACAACTTGGAGAGGAAGCATACCAAGAATGGTTGAATCAACCACCTATTCAATTCCCACTACGTCCAGATTAAGCAATTAGGAATGAATACACCAATAGCAGTTCTTCACAAGTTGTCAATCGAGTCAATGAAACAAAGGTTGGTATGGATGATTATTTACGGGATACAAATTCCATGGAGACAATGTTGTTAGATGAATTACATAACGATGAGTGAGGGGATGATTCTCATATCACTAATACCTTATTCGAAATTTTGACCACCCCTCTCTTTAGACCTAGCCGGTCAAAGTCTACCCAAATAAGGACAACAATGTTACTATACAACTTGAAAGAAAATTTTGGCATGTCAAACGCATGTTTCTCGACAATATTGAGGTAACTGAACATCATTAAGTCCCTTATAATTTGAGAAATATTGTCCCACAATCAACATTAAAAACGGTTGATTTTATGAACGTTAAATAACATTGTACATTTCTATTGCCCACTAATTGTAGGTTATTCAAATATAAGGTTCTTTTGAGTGATAACTTCTTTCCCAATAGTTGTGAAGAGGCAAAGAAAATGTAGAAAATATTGGGTGTTGAGTATATATCATATCATGCATGTCCAAATGATTATATTCTATATAGAGGAGAATATGCAGACAAAGAGATATGTATGAAATGTGAGCATGAAAGATATCATAAATTAAATAAAAAGGGTAAATCACATGGTCCTCCTCATAAGATATTGAGGCACATGCCTATAATCCCAAGGATTCAAAGGCTCTTTCGTTGCAAAGAATTAGCTATGTTGTAGGGATGGCATGCCTCGCACAGAAGTGAGTCATGAGTTATGAAAATCCCAACAGATTCATTATCCATGAAACATATAGAAGATAAATGGCCCGAAAAATTCATGGATGAAGTACGAAGTCTGCGACTCAGCATAGCCATGCATTGTGTCAACCCATATTCCCTCCAAAACACCAACTATTCTGTTTGGCTTGTAGTAGTGATCAATAACAATATTCCCCCGTGGTTGTCCATGAAGAATGAACATATTATGTTGGCTCTTATAGTCCCTGGTAGAAGACAAGTGAAGAAAATGGGTGTCTACCTACAACCATTGGTAGATGAATTGAAGGAATTATGGGAAGGGATACATGTATACGATGTATCAAGACCCATCACAACATAGAGGAATTTTACATTGTATGGAACATGTGCTTACACCACACATTATTTTTCAGGATTAGGAGTTTTCTCTGGTAAATTACATGTTTATTGATTCGTTTATATACATAATAATATTTTTTGGCATATTTAATTCATTGCGACTGTTCTGGACTTTGACTCTAACATGCTCCTCTGTATACATTAATAATTTTGCAGGTCTTGTAAAAAAAGGATATCATGGATGTAAATGTTGTGGACCTTCTCTAAAGGCTAGGTGGTCCAACCACCTACGAAATTCAATGTACGACTACTCCAGGGTATTACTCCTAGAACAACACCCTTATAGAAGAGAAAAATCTACTTTCAATGGTAAACCAGAGAGAGCCCAAAGGCCTGCAATAATGACACCAAGATAATGTCTTAGAGAATATGAGAGATAGAAGGAGAAGGAGATTACAGAAATATTCGATTCAAATGGGGAGCCTATGTTCGATGATCCATTATTCTTCAACACCTATGTTGAGAAATTGCCCATTGGGATGAATTTTTTTTTTGTCTTTTATGACCTTCCATATTGGGAGCATCTTAAGATTGCCCACTTACTAGATCCCATGCATATATTTAAAAATGTTTCATCTTCTTTATGGAGGCACATATCATCAAAAGAAAGTGACACGTTAGCTATCAGGAGAGATCTTATTTCTTCAAAAAGTAAAAAGAAAGTAGAGGAGAGGTTGGTCCCTCTTGGTCTTTCAAAGAAGGTGATGTCCCATGGATATTGAAGAAAGTTGATCTTTCTTTGGCAAAGGAAGTTATATTGGGTGTGAATGTGCCTTCTTTATATGGGCCTTCACTACGACACAACTTCACTATGGAAGACCATTTGGCAGGGTCAAAATCACATGACCATTTGAACCTTCTAAGAGTATGTATGTCAAAAACATGATTTTATTATTTTTTTTTATAAATTCATGCTATGGGATACAACATAATTAATTTTGTATGTGTTTACCTTGTAGTGTGATTATCCTCTGCTGGTGCATGGGTGTGTGAACCATGACTTGCCCCAGGACCTACGACGTGCCATACCTAAATTATTTTCATTTGTACGTTGGATCAAATCAAAGGAGATTCATATGGCTAGCATTCCACGGTGGCGTCACGAGATAATTGAGATTGTTTGTATGTTTGAGAAGGAACTGCCGACGAGTTTCATGGACTTTTAAGTTCATCTTCTAATTCACCTAGTAGATGAGGCTGAATTAGTCAAAGTGGTCTTCTGTTGTTGGATGTTCTTCTTAGAGAGGTACACGAAGAAATTGAAAAGATTTGTTCGATAAAGGGAAAAACCAGAGGGTTCTATGGCAGAGGGGTACATATCATATGAGTCTTTCTATTATGCTAGTGAGTACATCAAGCATATCGAAAACACACCAGGTGCAGTGATTTGGGATGAAGATAAAAGAGAAGGGAAGCTTTTGCAAATGAACATAAAAAGGTGCTTGATAAAGAGTAAGTGACTTATCGTTTGTCAAATTTCTACACAATAACTATTCACACTAAACTTCATAATGTATATTTTGATCTGATACATACTATATGTCGGTTTGATTTCATGAATATATATATACGAATTCAGAAATTGATGCCATCAATAAATTCATTCTTTACAATTCGGAGGCATCACAGCCATGGGTCGCATTGTATGAACATAAGAGGAGAAAATGGGACAGTGACAAGAAATAATTTAGACGGTTGAATAGTAGAAGCATGCCTTATCCATATCATTTAAAAGAAAATATGCTAGTGATATGCCCCAACAATTGGGTTGCTGACCAAGTCAGAGAGAAATACAATGCATCTGATCGTTTCCCGCATGTTGAAGAGGATGCACTAAACATAGGGATTGGGTGCAACAACTCGGTAATAATATCTTTGTGTACATTTTGTAACATTGAAATGCACCTTTGAACTATAACATCTATATTTTATATTTTATTGGTCGACCTATTAGACACATGACACTGTGACTTTTTCACTTTTTTATAGGTGCATTTGTTCCCATCTATGTGGGCATATGGTCATCATTTTCGCACAGAGAATTTTGACAATGGATGTTAGGATATTTAGACATTTAGGGGTTATTTAAGATCTACTTGGTCTAATGTGTTGTTAGGTAAAATTGTGTTTCTTATTGTGTTTCTTTAGTATGCATTAGTATGCATTTGTAGTTAGGAAATCTGATGGTCACGATATGTTCCCGACATAGAGTGATTTGACTGTTCATATTCTCCTTGATCTTAACGACCATTGATCCATGGCTTAACACTCGATTGGTCCATGATCTCTATTTAAAGAGAATGGAGGGTCATTTTTCAATGATCGATTGTGAGAAACTCTCTTGTAAAATCTCTCTATAATCTTTTTCTTTCACATTAATAAACTGCTCCAAGTGGTCGCGTTGGCTGGGGCCATGGATGTTTCCCCGTAGGGGTTTTACCAGGTCAAAGCATCGGTGTGTTTATCTTTGATCTGGTTGTGTGAGTGGTTACTGAAGATGTTCGTCCTCTATTGGAATACCTCTGTCGTCGAGCATGGTATCAGGGCCTGTTTGAAGACTCGCTCCTATTGTAGATTGAGATCGTGAAGCCGAGTTTACTCATATCCATTTTCTTCCATTTCCGTACATTTTTGGGCTGCAAGGATTGTTCCATTTCATCTGGAGCACTCATTTCATTCAGGAACACTTTTCTTTTCACTCGAAAAGGTTTTCGTTTGCCCAAGATACAACCATTTCAGCTAGATCTAGAGGTATAAAGCCTGAATACACCCTTTAAATTTTTTTTTTTGCAGAGTATTATTTTGGTTTTATATTGTTTGTTTCTGGGTTGCTACTCTTTTAGATTTGTGTATTCTATTTTCCCCGTGCCTTGTGCAATCTCAGAAAATCAGAAACATATAGGAAAAGGTACATTTTCTGGGTAAGCTAACTGAGATCTAACCCTTGACATCGAGAAGTGGAAATTTTTCCTTGTGTGAAAAGAGTTTTTTTTAGCACGTTATTCAAGGCTATCTTCCACAACAACAAAAACAACACCCCCAATCCTCTTTCTAAACAATAGAATATGTTTTACTAGTCCATTTGGTTAAAAGTTTCCTTATTAAGTAAAAGTTCTTGAGTTCAAGTCTCTCTTTTTGTTGTTTTTTTTTGAAAAAGTTCATGGTCCATTGTAAAGTGTATTTCACTTCAAGTATAAAAGTGAATCGCTATAAGTAGATTTAATATTTTAGATTTATTTATTTTTCATGCAACTTTTCTCTTATAAAGTAACTTACACCATCACGTGGTCCTTTGGTTATTGTTTATGCCTTTTTTTAAAAGAGCATAACGTTCACATCCGAAGTCCGTTTTCAGTGCCGTTTTTTTTAAAACCGCCTAAGTTTTCGAGATATTTCCATCCAGATCATCAATTTCAGTTTTTAAATCCATATTATCTACATATTTAATATGGCTTCCTCAAGTAATCTTTTTCTTACCAACACCAACTACTTCCAATGGAAATCCCATATGGAGGATTTATTAAGAAGTAACGACTTGTACCAAATTACCCTGATAAAGGAAACATAACCTACTGATGCTGATAATAAATTCAAATGGGCTAATAGGAATGATGAAGCACATGGACTAATCATAATGTCTATCTCTCCTGATTTAAGGTTCCACCTTCAACAAAATGATAAACCCAAAGAAGCTTGGGAAAAGATTGAATCTTTGTTTGGTAAACACAATGTTATTCGAGCACAATAGTTAGAAAATAAAGTACTGACTTTAATTCCAAGTGATTTTTCTTGCATTGAAGACTATCTATCTAAGTTTAAAACACTCAGAATTTTATGTGAAGAATGTAAGATAAATATAGAAGAAGATCGATGCATCTATCTTATTCTTTCTAAGCTAGGTAGTGCATATTGTATGTTTGTATCTACCTTTTATGCCATGCAAGAGGCTCTAGGGACAAATTATCAAAAACCTACTCTTAATAAATTTTGTGATGCTTTGATTAGAGAGCAAGATAAACTTGTACAACTTGGAGTGATCAACACTGCAGGTATCTCCAATAAAGCCTTAGTAGTCCATCAGAAAGATAAACCCAAGAATCCCAAGAAGCAACATCCTTGCCACAACAGCAAGAAACATAAGGGTACCAAACCCACTCAGACAACTTCCACTCCTAATGGTGACAAAGGAACAAAATATAAAAATAAGAAGACTGACAGACATTGCAACTTTTGTGATAAAGATGGTCATGATGAGTCCAAATGTTTCAAGAAGATGGAAGCTTTAAAAGAAGCAATGAAGAAGCAAAAAATTAGAATTGATTCTACTTCTTCCTCTCGGGGACATGCACTTTTTGCTTCTAGTTTCTCCTTCAATACAATTTCTACTTCTTCTTATGATTAGTGGATTATTGATTATGGTGCATCTTATCATATGGCTAAGGATAGAGACATATTTTCTGCTCTAAATGAATGTAACACCAAGAACATATTTGTTGGTGATGATAGATCTCTTAGTGTTGAAGGATCTAGAAAAGGTCAAGTAGAAAATGGTCATTTCAATGATGTGTTATGTGTTCCAAGTCTTTCTTGTAACCTTCTATATGTATATCAATTCACTCATTTAGGTGAAGGTAAAACCATAGAGTTTTCACCTCACCAAGTTGTAATCAAGGATCTAAAATATCCTAAGAATATTCTTGCAACTGGAATTGTTGATGATATTACCAGGTTGTACAAGTTTGACAACTTTGGGTCATCATCTTTTTCATCAATTTTTGTTTCTCATAGCGATGACTTGAGAAAACTTTGGCATGAGCGGTTTGTTCATCTAAACTATCGCTCATTGTAACAACTATGTAATCAACAAATGGTTGCTGGTCTTCCTCCTGTTTCATGCAGAGATGGTGTTTGTGTCGGTTGTGTTCTCGACAAACATCATTGGGGCAGTTTTGACAAACGTGCCTCTTCGCATGCCTCGGGCCCTTTGTAGCTTGTTCACAGTGATTTGTGCGGTCCACTTTCTTCTCCTTTTTCTGGGTGCAAGTATTTCTTAAGTTTCATTGATAAATTTTCCAAACGTACTTGGGTTTACTTCTTAAAACTTAAGAGAGAAGTTTTTGACAAGTTTTTGGCCTACAAGGACCTTGTAGAAAAGAAATATGGACATCAAATTCAAAGGTTAAGAATAGATAATGGATGCAAATATGTGAACAATAATGTTACAAGTTACTGCAATACACAGAGCATCCAAATGCAACACACTGTTCCATATACACCACAACAAAATGGTGTTGCTGAGAGAAAGAACCACACATTAAAATAAATGTCTAATTGTATGATCTAATCTAAGGGATTAAGTCTAAACTATTGGGCAGAAGCCATCAACTGTGCAAATTACATAGTAAATCACACTCCCACAAAGGCTCTTAAAAATATAACACCAGAAGAAGCTTGGACTAAAATTAAACCAGATGTAAGTCACTTACATGTATTCGATAGTATAGCAGGGGCTCACATTCATGATGAGAAAAGGAAAACATTGCAGCCTAAAAGTGAGAAATGTATATTTGTTGGTTATTCTGAAGATGTCAAAGGTTATAAATTTCTTCAACCACATTGTTATGAAATTATTATTAGAAGAGATTTTAAATTTGATGAAAATCTCTTGGCATTTGATCCTAATTCGACGTTTGTGCCTTCTTTGGCCTGCGAGTCTAATTTGGTGTTTGTGCCTTCTTCGACATGCGAGCCATATTGAGAGTTTATGCCTTCTTCTGTTCTGGTTTCTTCTTTAGATGATGACAGTGAGGATGAAAATCCACCTCCTCCTGCTCACCTTCCTCCAGATGAGTCCTTTGAACCTGAACCAACACCAGTTCCAGCTCCACTGCTTCCTCGATTGGTCCATTCAACACGAGAAGCAGTTGGTGATCTTGTCGGTGATCTTTCAAATCAGCATCGAACACGTTCACAGTTCCATCAAGCCTCTTCTCTTTTGGCTCAAGTTTCAGAGACTCATGAACCAGAGACATTTGCAAAAGCTTCAGGTCATCTAGATTGGGATACAACAATGAATGAAGAGTATCATTCTTTAGTGGCAAATGATACTTGGGATCTTGTGCCTCTTCCAAAAGGAACAAAACTTGTCAGATGTAAATGGGTCTATAGAACTAAGTATGCATCATGTGCAAGTGTTGAAAGACACAAGGCTCGATTAGTTTCCAAAGGATTTTCCCAAGTTGAAGGAATTGACTATAATGAAACCTTTGCCCCTGTAGCCAAAATGAATTCCATCTGCCTTGTTCTTGCCCTTACTACCTCACATAAATCGAAGGTCCATCAGATGGATGTTAAATCCGCCTTCTTGCATGGATATTTGCAAGAATAAATCTACATAGAATAACCTCTTGGCTATGTCTAGAATGAATCTAGCCTTGTTTGTCGCCTTAAGAAATCTCTTTATGGTCTTAAGCAAGCTCCTCGAGCTTGGTATGCCAATATGGACAACTTTCTTATTACCATCAGATTCTCTAGATGCCATTATGATCCTAATGTCTATACCAAGAAAGTAATAAGCCATCTCATAATCCTTGTCCTTTATGTTGATGACCTTATCCTTACTAGTAGTGACTCAAAAATTTTAAACCATGTGAAAACAAACCTTAAGAAGAAATTTGAAATGATAGACTTAGATTTTTTGCACTATTTCCTTGGCCTCCAAGTTTTGCAAACCAATGAAGGAATTTTTCTTTCCCAATCTAAGTATGCTTGTGACCTTCTTCATCACTTTCACATGGACGATTGTAAACCAACCCCTTCTCCCTTCCAGTCTGGAGTCAAGCTTGTTGCTACTTGTACTTCTCCCGAAGTTGATGCCACCTTGTAACGTCAAATAGTTGGCATCCTCTTATACTTGACTCATACCCATTGTTGATCCAGAATCTGTACTTAAGGCTTAGAAAGTATAGTGTCTAGGCATATGAAAGTGAGTGAAGAGTAAGGAGGGGGAAAGCATCAACCTTCAGGAAAGGAAGCTAAGGATGATTTCCAGGTTGTTGTTGTCGCACTTCTAATTGTTCCTGGATGTTTATGTCACGTTCAATTACGGCCCATGAAAGTTCAAGTTCTACCCAGGTGGTGGTTGTTTTAAGTATAGTATCGAAGAGATTTAAAGCGATATGGGTTTGGTCTGATAAGACAAGTTCAATATTAGGTTGTCTTATAATGGGGACAGTCATAGAGGAACATAAAAAATTAAAAGAGAGTTGGAAGTTGTTATGTTGTATCAATTTGATCTTATAAAAGAGAACTTTGAATCCAATATTAAGGATAAAATGAAAACCAAAGGCCTTTTTCCGTAACCGAGTTATATTTTAAATAAATGGTGTGTGAAATATGATAAAAACATTAAGCTGTCTATAAAGCAAGGCTCCTATCAAGGGAGAATCTCACCCTGTAAACATAAGAAGAAAATAAGATAAGAAGGAATTTGACGAACCATAAAATATGACAATCTAAAAGGTTCACAGGTCTTGTGCCTGCTAATAGTCAATACAAAGAAAAAACTGTGAATGATATAGATAGCTAAAAATTAATCACCGTAGTAGAGGTTTTACTAAATTGCAATGAAACATTCATCAGACATATATAAGCGAAATGAAATTGAATATGAAATCATAGAGAAAACAAACTCATAACACAGTCTTGACGGAATCAGGAGTCTCCAGATTTCTTTGTATTAATTCTCAAAAGGAGATAGCCTCTATTACAATCGACCAAAAGGGTCCAGCCCCTTTTATTTCTTTAAAGTGTATATTTATACAAATTCCTATATGTTGGAATCTCAATCGTTCCAAAGGTTTTCAGTTACAACAAAGGAGATTAAACATTTCAATTCTTTGTCTTTGTCCATATTTGGTACCAAAAACCTGCCTCTTTGCATGCTCGGTGCAAATGACGCACTTCTCCACTAGCTGGGATATCAACTTAGAAGGTTCTTCTTGATTATTTGCCTCAAAAATGTAACAATCCTTCACCAATTGTGGCAACTTTCCTTCCACCTGTTGGTCTTTGGCGCTGATAGAACATAATTGTGCACTTGGTTTAATTAGCCATTTATCTATTTGAACTATGTCCATCTGGGTTATTTGTGATATTTTAGCCAACTCTCTTTCTTTATTTTCCTTGATATTTAGCAGATACTTGGCTGTATTGATCTGGCCCAGTATCTCAGTGCTACTTTCACCATCAGAACCCAACCAACTCCCATCTAGAAAACCAAAAGTTTCTTCACAAGATTTTCTTACCTCTTTAGCTTGTTGTCTGCCTTCAAATATGTTACGCTCCCATTCTTTCAGCAAGATGTTACCTCGGGTCTGCTCTGGGATGGAAAACCTGGAACTACTGCTTGTTTCCCTTTTCATCGTGGCTATAATAGCCTCTTGGAAAGCAACTTGAGCCACCCCAGCTTATTTTTCTCTGAGAGAGAGGTTTTCCAATACTCAATCAATGAGTTGGCAGTTGTTTTGAATCATTTCCACCTTAGCAAGTAGATCTTGATGAACTATCGACACTCTTTTTTTGATTTCTATAGCTTGGGATTGAAATATACCGATATCGATTACCTAGGTTTCGGCGAAGTCTAATTTGGCCTGTAGATTCTCTATCAATTCTCCTTGCTGGCCTATTTGTATCTGAATGGTCTGAGCCATCAGCTGTGTCTATTCAAGATCAGCTTTGAGCCCCTCGATTTCCTTTTGATCAGCTACTCTAGCTTGCTCTATCCTTGTATTTGCCTGATCTTTGGCAGCGGCCTCTGCTGTAGCTAGTTTAGCCTCTAATGTTTTGATCAAACAATTTTTTCTCTTCAGTTGATCCTTTAGGGTCCCGACTGAGTATTAGTTTGTTGTAGTGAAAGCCCCTAATGTTCCTGCTATTTGAGTTTCAAATTCCTCATTTTTCATAGCTCTCACATCAGTTAAAATTTTAAATTTCTTGGATACTGTGACCGCCTCTTGGTAAAGTTCTTGTTTCACAACAGCCTTTCTCTTCTTATCGAAGAATAATTCATTCAGAGGTAGCTCTTCCATTGTTATGGGTGTTATTTCTTCGTCGAAAATCCAACCTGCGTCTGGGATCCCCTTTGTGGATTGTAGGGGGGTAACAGAAACGATGGGATTGCCAATCGACTTAGATGATTTCCCTAGAGTAACAACCGAGGTTGGCTCGCTTGGAGGGTTGGAAGTCTCAGCTTCCTGTTTTAGGCCCCCAGTTTGCTCTTTCCTGTCCTGGTGTTCTTCTTGGTCAGGTGCTGAATCATTGGATCCCTCGGCTTCCATTTTCTGCACCTCTAAGGTCATTGGGTTCTCACCCTGTAATACTGGGGGAAGGCAACTCCGTCGATGTTCTTGGAATTTGAAAACATCGGGCCTCTCTTCAGGCGATAGGGCTTGTATCTGAGCCAAAACTTTGGCATAAGATCTCACGCCTCGGAAAATATCATCAACAGGCGAATTCTCGTATTTAAATATTTTAAGGCCACAGCTAGCCATGTGATTACTCATGACCCTGTGTGGGTCGTATTTCTTAAATTCAATGTGGACCAATTTAATATATTCCAAGGCTGCTGCCTCGGCCTTTGCATGTTCAAAATCTAATAAATAATAGGTATTCAAATGAATGGGGAAATGTGGCCATACCTTCTTCGAAAATCCTTTAAGCTCTTTACTTATGCCACCAATCACGATTTTCCTGGCGATCTCACGACAAGCCAGACTATCAGGTATAAATAATGGTAGAGCATGCAGAGGAATAGAGGTGTCGAAAACCCTGATGTATGAAAATTCTGCCTCCACGTACCAGTCAGCCACACTGCTCAAATTGGTCGCGATGCTATCTGAGATCCTGGGCGGTGGATTACCGAAGATGGTGACATGCATCGGTACCATTACCCAATTGAAAATTTCGTATATGAAATCTGCGGCCTTATCCTCCCAAATCTTTGAATGGTAGACATGGATAGGCTCAGCATCAGATGGAGCCCATCTCTAGCTCATTAAGGGAAAAGGTGTCATGAAACACATGACATCCATGATGTATGCGAACATACAACATGAAGCAGCCTTCCCGCTCACCCTCTGCATCCGATATTCTGTAATCCGTCTGGTTAGACTATCTGAAAATAGTTTGGCCCAGTCGAAGGAGCAAACTTCCGCGACTGTATGCATCAGAGGCACCCATGGGAGACAAAATGTGTGGTGTCCTCCCTCCCATACAATCTACAGGTCATCATTGCTATGTATTTGAACTGTGGTTCCAAAGAAGATATGGAATAAACTCTGTTACTATCTGCCCTGAACTTCGCGGGGTGTGAGACCCAATCCTTGATCAAATCAGATAAGCTTTTGCCATATTGCTTGCATTCCTTCTATTTAAAATCCTCCAAAAACTCAGCATTGTATGTGAAGTTCGGCGTGGATGACAACTTGTACATCGCCTGTAACTGTTCTGGTCTAAAGGTCCCAATAGTGACCTTCTTCTTGCTGATGATGGTTCTGGTCAGGATATATACATGATCTAGTTCCCATCATATCATATCATAGTAAGGAAGAAGACGTGGTATGGCCGCTACTTTATGAATCTCTACTTGGACGATGATATTATATTTGGTGTCCAAGTCATCCTTCTCGTTATCACTGGAATCATATGAAGAGTTCACCAATTCAGACTGCAGAACCTCAGAGATGTATGACTAGGTTCTGACAGAATCAACACTTCATGGTGAAGTATTAGAAACATTATCTGAGCCTTGTCCTGAAATCTCAGCACTTGCCTTGGACGCTTTTCGTGGGGCAATGACAGAGGATTGTGACTTAGCTCTCTTGTAATAAAAATGTGTATACATACAGAAATCAACTTGCTGAGAAAAGATTCTATGCGCAAAATAGAAATGAGATTTATGACATAAAGAAAGAGATCTATATCTTCGACCATTTAAAACCTCGACGTCCTTATGAACAGAACGGTCAAATAATTTTTAGAGACAGATTTAGCAATAAAAACCATATCCTTACTTGTCGCTTCGCCTCATTTCCAATTAATGCCATAAATTTCGACGGTTCGTGACACAAGTTGGCACAAGGAACATTTAAATTTACCTCGTAGACTGTGCATATTATTATTTGTATTAAAAATTGATAAAGCTGGCTTAGTTTCTTTAATTATGTTTTCTTAAACTTTAATCAACCTCTCGACATTCACCGTATCGGGAGTTTTCACTTTAACCTTTCGAGCCCCTAAAACTCGAGATCGCGATGACATGATATAGTTAATAGAAAACACAATCTAGATTAAGTGTTTGATTAATCATGTTTAGTTAATATCGCGACTTCGCGACTCAGGACTTCGAAGGTATAGTTCCCGGGAGGAGCGTATGCCGAGATCGCGAAATTCCAAGATCGCGATGATGTGATCTAGTTAACCTGGGAGGTAATCTAGATTAAGTGTTTAATTAATCATGTTTTTAATTAATATCGTGACTTCGTGACTCAGGGCTTCGAAGGTATAGTTTCCGGGAGGAGTGTATGCTGAGTCGCGAAATCCCAACAGAATTTAACTATGGTTAAAAACTATTCACCCCTGACACTAACCTGGGTAACTTGCGGGAATGTCTCGTAATTTTGCCTATCGAAGTTATGACAATAAAAATTTTGGGGAGGATGAACGCCGAGACGCGAAATGCCGACAATGCTTAACTAAGGTTTAAGGAAATTTACTCTCGGCGCTAACCTAGGTAAGTTTTCAAGGTTACTTCACGACTTTGCGCATCGGGGCTTAGAAATGGTGTGACTTGTAACTCTCAAAACACGATATCCCGAGGTAAAGAAAAGTGAAAAATCTCGTTCATGGTTAAAAGGAAATGGTATTAGGAGTAAAATGACCATCGCGACTTTGCATATCGGGACTACTAATATTTTCAATGGGTAAAGGTCACAAAATAAAAGACAACTTAAATGACCAAACTTTGATTGTAAAGATTACACTTAAAACTAGTCGAAAAAGGCAGCTCCAACACCCATCCTGATCTTTCCTTTGTTGTTGGTATTGTTGCCCGGTATATACAAACACCCCATGAAAGCAATTGGAAATAAAATAAAAGTATACTTCGCTATGTCCATGGTACAGTTCAATTCGGGATACATTACAGTTCAGGGGGGGATCCTTTATTGGTTGGTTTCACTGATTCATATTGGGTTGGCGAGCTTGATGATCGGAAGTCTACTACAGGTTATGTTTTCAGCCTTGGTTAAGGACCTGTCACTTGGGCCTATAAGAAACAATAGGCTATTGCACTTTCTTCAGCAGAAGCGTAGTACCGAGCAACGGTAAATGCAAGTCAGGAAGCCTTATGGCTTCGAAAGATTCTTTCAGAGTTTGGATTCCAGCAGCAGCATCCAACCAGCCTTTGGTATGACAATCAGAGTGCCATCAAGATTGTCGAAGACCTAGTTCAACATCAGCACAACAAACACATCAAGCTACACATGCACTTCATCAGAAAGCTTATTCATGATAAAGTTATTGAAGTGCTATTTTTCCCTACAGAAGATCAAGTTGCAGACATTTTCACAAAGTCTCTTACAGAAGCGAAGTTTTCCAAACTTCAATCTATGTTAGGAGTTCAAAAAGTTTTCACTAAGGGAGGATAGGCTCTAATGCCTCCTTCCTTATCCTATTGTGTCACTATTGGAAATCCTTCAATCCTATCCAAAGTTGCTCTTAAGGGAGTATGTTAGGATATTTAGACACTTAGGGGTTAGTTAAGATCTACTTGGTCTAATGTGTCATTAGGTAAAACTGTGGTTCTTAGTGTGTTTCTTTAGTATGCATTAGTATGCATTTGTAGTTAGGAAATCCAACAGTTACGATATGTTCCCTACATAGAGTGATCTAACGGTTCATATTCTCCTTGGTCGTAATGACCATTGATCCATGGCTTAGCACTTGATTGGTCCATGATCTCTATTTAAAGAGCATGGAGGGTCATTTTTCGATGATCGATTGTGAAAAAATGTCTTGTAAAATATTTCTGTAATCTTTTTCTTTTACAGTAATAAACTTCTCCAAGTGGCTATGTTGGCTGGGGCCATGGATGTTTCCAGGTAGGGGTTTTACAATGTCAAAACATCAGTGTGTTGATCCTTTATCTGGTTGTGTGAGTGATTACTAAAGGTGTTCATCCTCTGTTGTAATACATTTGTTGTCGAACAATGGACACATGACACAAGATTGTGGAGTGGAAGTCAAGTTTGACCAATCTAGTCATGCCAGCCACCGCGATCAAAACCTAATATGAGGGACATTAGGTTATGTTGGAAAGAAACAAGAGATCATTCAGGTGGACTTCTCTTCTTTCCAATGTGTTATTTTTAGGTGCAAGTGGTGGGACACCTTTGATCGAAATAATGTAAAGGAAGATTGTGATAGTGGGCTGATATGTATCAACTCTAGAAAGATGTGGGATGAAGCTAAGGAGCCTTATTTTTTCCCAAAACACTGCAACCAAGTGTTTTTTTAGCCGGATGTGTTGGATAGGGATTGGTGGTTCATATTAAGACACGACCCTAGATCAAAACATATTTTTGAGAACAACAATGTTATCATGCCAAGCGAGGAAGATAATGAGGGTGATGAAAACAAAGAGTGATATGTACATGTTTTGTGTCATCTTTAATACTATTGTTATATCTTTTTGTTATATTATTTATTTCGCTAATTATATTGTTTTTTGTTCATCTTCTGACAGAGGAAATGTTAATTTAATTATAACAAATCTTTGAACAATTTTAGTTGGTTAACAGTCAGTTTGATGCGTAATGTGTTTGTCTTTCAAATTACCAATGATTGCATGGAACGATTGTTATTTGAACATAATTATATGTTGTTGCATATATTTAAAAATGTTTCATATTCTTTAAGTATTTGCAATTGTGAAATCCTGAAAAATGTTAAATGTCCAGTTAAACTTTTAATGGGATATGAAATTCTACTTTTTATGTTGATATGGTTGATATGCATGTTTAATAGTACAATTTTTTTAGTATATGTTAACATGATGATTAAAAAACTGAGTTTATGTTCATTTATTTTGTAGATTTAAAAGTAAGATTAACAAAAAATGTGGTTTATAATTAAAAAATTAAATTTATAACATGATTTTGTGATCATTTGTTTTTTAACTAAAGTAGTGTTTGTTAGTTTACATACTTTTATCATTCCTTTTGAAAATATTTATAAAATTATGCCCCCAATGTTGAGTAAAACCACAATTAATGAAGTAATTTAAAATTTGATAGCAATCAACTTACGGAATAATGAAAAAAATAACAATAGGAAGATTTGCATCTATAAAATTTTAAAGACAATAGAATGGTTATCATTGGAGATCATAACTTTTTGTAATAACAATTTTTATTGTAGAAGAGTCTATTCAAAAAGCATAATTAGTACAATGGTGTAATATACCAGATATAAAAAGTATGTAGAACATAAATAAAATGCTAGAAATGGCAGAATAACAACAATATAACCAGAACAATCACCACAATAACATTGAAATGATATAAGAATGACAACATAAATAACACTTTGATTCTAAGAGAAATGTTCACGGGCCTCTTCGAGGGGGCAACCTCTAGTCGAGAAGATCTCTATTACAATAAGATCCAAGCTAGGGTTCTCATACCCTCGACTCCTATTTATACTAAATATGTCTATCAAAAGAAGCATCTAGAGGAAGATCCTTCTAGAAGCAGAAGCTTCTATTAGGTCTTCTTACATTTGACTTATTCTATTTTATTGCAAGGNTCCAAGCTAGGGTTCTCATACCCTCGACTCCTATTTATACTAAATATGTCTATCAAAAGAAGCATCTAGAGGAAGATCCTTCTAGAAGCAGAAGCTTCTATTAGGTCTTCTTACATTTGACTTATTCTATTTTATTGCAAGGCATTATTAAATTGACCTTTATTACATCCGAATATATTGTTCTACCTATGTGCAGGTTAGGACCCTAACAAATGGAAAATAATATTTATTCATATGTAATTTGTTTTTTGAATTTTTTTTTTTAGTTAGAATGAATATGTATAATGATCTATCTATGCAATTATAGTTTCAATTTTACAATTATAGTTTCAACCATATTGAACTTTGTAATTTATAAAAATAAACATGATGATGATAACCATCTTATAACAAACATAAACATCTAAAATACACATTTATATTCGCTAGCTAACATCATCTAATTATATATACCTCTAGCACATATAAACGTCATTAATTAGCTAGCACACATATCTAATAATTTAACAGGGAATCATCATTGTGATCACATGTAACAAAAGACAAGCATTTTCTAACATCATCATCACACACATATAACAAGCATCATTTAACATACACATCTATCAAGCAAATTTAACATTAAACATATCTAACATGACCTCAAAATGCACACATCAACATCAACATATAAATTAATTAAGTATATCATCATGATCGACAAGAAAAATGCATGTTTAAAGAACAATGTTATGACATATACATATATCAAACACATTTAACAAACATATATAACATGACCTAACAATATACACATCAACATCAACATATAAATTAAGTACATCATCAACATGGTCAATAGAAAAAAAAACACCATATATATATATATATCATGGACAAGTCAAATAACTACTATAGCATATCTGGTCCAATTGGTGGGATAATCTGCATATCTACAATAGTAGTGGAGGCATGGTCTGTAGTGGAAGATGATGGATGATGAATAGGTCCTTCTTGCTCATCCAGTTGAGGTTAAATAGGAGCATGAGGAATAGATCCAACATGCTCATCTAGGTAAGGTAAAAGAGGAGGAGGAGGAATATGTGTTGCCTCCTCATGATCTGGGTGAGGTGAAGGAGGAGGAGGAGGAGGAGGAGGAGGATGTGGAGAAGGATGATCACGACCACCCTTATCAATCAATGGGTTACTAGACAAATGATCCATACTGGAAGAAGATTTGTGCCTATCATCGAGAACCCTCCTCGTTGCTAGTATCTTGGCAGCTCCGATGATATGATGCATAATAGACATAAAATCATGTGGCATATCCCTCCAAATATTCAAGAGTGTAGGATATTCCCCAATGTCTCGCATTAGGGTAGGGAAGACTCCCACCTTAGTCAAAAGTGTAGAGAGTCGGTCTCCCAACTCTAAACTGAATCTGGTATTGAGCCTACGATGCATGCCGCCGGTTATCTGCACCCGAGGACCCTGACTCCCTGTGGCCTCAAGTATCATCTCCTCATCATCATCTACTGGGGGAGGAGGCATGTCCCCAATGAAAGTTCCAATATATGAAAAATATATAGTACAAAAAAATAATTACACAGTTAATTCATTCTAATTAATTCATTCTAAAACAAGTTAAAGAATGTGTTAGAATTAATTTTATTCTAATTAAGTAAGACAATAAAATGAAACTATATTAATTTAAACAAAACATTAATATTACCTCTATCATCTGGTGGCTCATATGGTGTGAAGAGTATGTTTATACATCCTCGCCAATCCAAACCCGCGTAAGGACACAAAACCATGACAAACATGTGATCTGCCGCACTACCTAGTAGCCTCAGGACGTCTGGGGAAACCCTGGCCGGAAACTACGACTGACACCTCTTGGGCATCATCTCCCCCCACATGTGCATCCACACATGATTCCTTGTCTCTGAAAACATCTCAAAAAATAATAAAAATAGCTATGAGGAAAAAGGGAATTTCAACCTCCCACGTATCATAACACAACATCTGTCTAGTGTTATACAAAACTGCCACAAAAAAATGGTAGACCATCTGATACACTATGGCCTTTGTACCAACAAATCAACATAATACAAAAGAGGGCAGCTAATGCGCTCCCCATCACTGGTAAAGTGGGATATGGTTGTCACTAACAATGAGATGCACCTAACCTCCTCTGCACTGAAAGAGGCGATTTTCAACTGTCCACCAGACACCTGAAAATCAACTGGGGATAGTACATCAACCCCAATATATCACTGAGAGTACATGAGCTAAATTTCAGCTGAAACACTTACTGGGACATTTGGGAATTGGGGAAAATCCTCCCCTCTCCTGGATAGCCCAGTGATAAAGTAAATATCCTCCTCAATGGGATGGTACCACTGATTTGGACCCACACAGAAAGCATGTCGATGGACATCCCATCAATGGATCAGATGCACCAACAACCCAGAGTGCCCCTTAAGGGATGTAGCCTTCTCATAGTACTTAAGGAGGCCTACAGTCCTCAAGAGAACATGAGTCGTTGTAGTAATAAGGTGAGGGTACAAATCCATCTCCCTCTCCCTCGCCTCTCATTCCCGTACAACATTGTATAGGTCCACCCTCTGCTCCTAATACTACTATTTCTCTCGTCGATCATGTCTTTTCATGATTAACATATGAAATACATCAGCCTCACTCATACATAAAACATAAAAATAAATCTATTGAATGGTAAATTTATCTATAAATACGGAAAAATAACTTCCTTCAAAAAATAAGTTAATTTCATTACCGATGTGCCCAAAAATAGTCACTCACTGTAGGCGGTGCGTATATATTGTGATCACCATCCATGGTGCATCAGTGAAAAGTAACACACCAAAACAAATATGTTATACTATGTTGTGCAGTGCGTTGAAAAATAGTACTGCACCGGGGCACTACACTACAACACATACGCACCAGTGTGTTACATTTATCCTACACACTACTGAAACCAAAAAACAAATCACTCGACTCCAAAATCACTTGTTTCTCCAATCCCCAAATTCTGATCTGCGAATTCGCACGAGATCCAACGACTCTCGTTGAATTGGATCCAATGGCTAGTATCTCTCATGATCTTATTGGTGTTGAAAAGGCACTCGCCTTAACCCCCTCACTTCTTTGCAAGATCCAATGGCTCGCCGGTCTTTGACGCCTCTCCATGAAGTGTTTCCACCATTCAATTCCACACTTGATAATCCCTCTTGTGATTCAGGAATTAGAGTGACCAAAGATTTCGCCTGCACTCCAAACTTGCGACCCCCGAATTCAAGAAATGATCTAACAACTCAAACCAACCACGATCAACAGTCCATCTTGATTCTTTATATCAGGATGGTGGGTTCATTCGACTTCTAACCACCTTACATCTCCTCTAGATCCTACGATCCTCATGATTTCACGAGTTCTCCATGAAGAATTTTGACCGCCCAATTCACTTCTCAATGACTTCTGCCCAAACGACTCGGTGTTCTCCTTCTTGAAATTGAATTCTATAAGATGATTTCAACCTTCGTCTTCCTTTGACCACTTCAAAGGTTCAATCCCTCCTGAGCTTTTGCTTTCAAATTCAATCTTTCAAAAGGGTCCCTACATGCACTCCTTGCGGTGAATTTTCAAATAACCTCTGGTTATTTGGGCCTTCGACTTTGTGCACTCTTTGCAACAACAGTCTCTCAATCTCCCTATTGAGTTGGTAAAATCCAAGACTTCAATCGGCCTGTGCACACCTTGCACGGCTCTTATGTTCATTAAAATGCAATCTGAATATCCTCTGAGAGTTATGAGATAAAAACCAGATCCTGGTCGACGCACTCCTTGCGGGTCGTCCGCTACACTCTTTGCAGGAGTTCTTAGAAAGAGAAATAGTTGAAACTTATTCTTCCCTTACTCGGAATTCAAACATTCAACTGAGAATTCCAGAACCTACAAACATACATAGCATTGAAATAAATGCATACAGAGAATGCAAACAACCCTACAACATATCATTCAACAGGTGGTTCCAATAACCATGACAAACACATAAATTGGAATCAAAGGTTTCTTCTATTAATTCTAGTACTCCTGTACTTGGTAAATATCAACAACTAAATGCATAAAATTCTATGTTCTCCTCTGCATCTCTACATCTTACAAATTCTGAATAATAATAATACAATGGTACCATGGTGAGGGTGTCTATCATCCGTTTTCCCTCCTGCACTTCTAAACTGTCTAATCTAACATTCATATCTACCTACTTGCATTAAACAAACATAAATGTATATTACACCCGGCGGATAGGAACATACGCTCCAAAATCAGTTTGGATCTGCAGATATAAATGAAACTGCACTTTCCTCCTATCTATTACATTAATGTTTCGTATTTCAAAACTCAAAATGTTTTCACAAAAATGTGTCCTATTTGCATCTGTGCATCCAGCTGTCTCTTTGTCTAGGCACGTGCTTTGTCTTTCTACGATGCTCCTGCATCATACTCCCTCGCTTGAAAATTTTCATGAACTCTTGTTCATGAGTTCCTTCAGTGTTCGTCCTTGATTTTAAATTGTTGTTTCATCCTCCCAACTGGCATCTTCATCTGGATGTCCTTTCCATTTGACAAAGTATTCAAAATACTCTTTTCTCCTGGTCTTTTTGCTAATCCTCTTGTCAATTATGATTTCCATCTGTGGATTTTCAGCTACAGGAATTTGTTTTGTCCAGTTAATTTCTTTCTATTCCTCCTCTGCTCCTACTTCTTCAGTTCTGTAAGGGTACAAATCCGCAATGTTGAATATCAGTGAGATTCCAACCTCATCGGGTAATTCAATATCATATGCGTTTGCCCCAAATTTCCTTATGACTTTTCACAATCCAATCTTCTTCATCTTCAGCTTGGTATACATTCCCCTTGGGAACCTCTCCTTCCTCAAATGCACAAGAATCAAATCACCAACTTCAAATTGAAGTTCTCGCCTGTGTTGATCTTCTCTACACTTGTATTCTTGGATTGAACTTTGCAATCGCTCCTTGATTCGGCTGTGAAGCTCCTTCATTCCTTCCACAAAGTCCTCTGCACTAGCACTCCTGAATTCATCTTGTTCTGCATCTTTCAATTCAGAAACTCCCCTTGCTTGCATTCCATATAAAATTTGGAATGGACTCTGCCCTGTTCTTCTATTGAGTGAATCCTTGTAAGTGAATTCCACCTGTGGCAGAATGTGATCCCATTGACTGTGGTGTTCAGTTACTAAGCTCCTTAGAAAATCTCCCAAGCTCCTGTTTATGACCTCTGTCTGTCCATCCGTCTGAGGATGATACGCTAAGATAAAAGAAAAGTTTGTCCCCAGCTTCTTCCATAAGGTCCTCTAGAAATGTCCCACGAACTTGGTATCTCGATCAGAAACAATACTTCTTGGAAAGCCGTGAAGTCTGACGACTTGCTTGAAAAACAGGTTCGCAATATGAGTTGCGTCGCTGGTTTTCTGGCATGGTATGAAATGTGCCATCTTTGAAAACCTGTCAACTACCACAAAGATCGAATCACATCCTTTTTGTGTCCTTGGGAGTCCTAATATGAAATCCATTCTCACTGCGTCCCACGGCCTTTCAGGTATGGGTAATGGTTGGTATAACCCTGCGTTTTGTCTTTTCCCTTTCATGTGCTGGCAAATTCTGCACCTGTCCACAAATTTCTTCACATCTGCCCTCATCCCTAGCTAGAAATAGGAGCCATTCAACTTTGAGAATGTCTTCTCATGACCAAAGTGTCTGACCAATCCTCCATTATGCTTTTCCTTTAGCAGGTTCTCCCTCATGGATCATTTCAAAATACATAGTTGATTTCCCTTGAATAATAATCCATCCTGGATCATATACTCTGTCCATTGGCTTCTATCCCTGAGAATTGGATTCTCAGACACCTCATATGCTTCCTTAAAATCTGGATCATCCCTGTACATTTCTTTGAGGTTATCAAAAACCAAAGTCTTGACTCTGAATTCTTGTATAAGCAAACATTTCTTGCTCAAAGCATCAACAACTTTGTTAGCAGTTCCCGAAATATGCTTAATTACAAAAGTAAAATTCTGCATGTATTCAACCCATTTAGCATGCTTTTGGTTCAACTTCTCCTGTCGAGTCATGAATTGAAAAGCGTGATTATTGCTGTACAAAACGAACTCTTTCGGAACCAAATAGTGTCTCCATTTCTTCAACGCTTGTATGACTACGTAGAATTCTTTGTCATATGTGGAGTACTTGATTTTTGCTTCATTCAGTTTTTCACTGAAATACGTGATCGGTTTGTTGTCTTGGCTCAAGACTGCTCCAATGGAAAATCCACTCACATCACACCTGACCTAAAATGTTTTGCTGAAATCTGGCAAAACCAGAATTGGTTGCTCAGTGATCTTCTTCTTCAGCAAGTTGAAGCTCTTCTCTGCTTCCTCCGTCCAGTGAAAAGATTTACATCTTTTCTTCACCGTATCCATCATCGGTGCACTAATTCCACTGGAGTTTCATATGAATTTCCTCTAGAAGCTATCCAAACCATGGAAGTTTCGTACTTCAAACACACTCTTCGGTGATGGCCAATCCTTAATCGCTTTTATCTTCTCCGGATCCATTTTCAATTCATTTGCAGAGATAACAAAACCCAAATAAATGAGTTATGTCCTCATAAATGACAATTTCTTCATATTTATCAGCAATTTCTCTTACTATAACCTTCTCATTACCATAGATAAATGATTTAATTTCTTTGCTTCAATTTTTTTGAAAATTAATATATCATCAAGATATACAATGACGAATTTCCCAATGAAATCCTTCAGGACTTCGTTCATCAATCTCATGAAAGTACTGAGCGCATTCGTTAATCCAAATGGCATGACAAGACATTCATATAGCCTTTCATTTATCTTGACTGATGTCTTCCATTCATCACCTTCTCTCATTCTAATATGATGATATCCGATTTTCAAATCAATCTTTGAAAAAAACCTTGCTCCGCTCAAGCAATCCATCAAGTCATCCATCCTTGGCAAAGGAAACCTGTACCTAATGGTAATTTTGTTAATTTCTTTTGAGTCTGTACACATTCTCCAACCACCATCCTTTCTTGGGCTGAGCACTGTCGGAACAACGCACAGACTCAATCTCTCCCGAATCAATCCTTTGTCCATTAAGTCCTGGACCTGTCTCTTAACTTCTTCATTTTCCTGGGGCGTCAACCGATATGCTGATTTGTTCAAAAAAATAGCTCCAGGTATAAGATTTATATGATGACTTATACTCCTAATAGGTGGTAACGAACAATGTAATTCGTCCACTACTATATCAACAAACTCTCCCAGCAACTCCTGGATTTCTTCTGGTAAATCATCTATTCTCATACCGGTCAAAAAAAATTTGGATTTCCTGACCACAATAAATTGTGTGTCTTCCTTCTTCCTAACCTCATTAAGAAGTTCCTTCCCACTCATGAGAAGTATAGTGTTGCTCATCTCTGTTTTCACCTCCTTATCCTTAATCGACAGTAACATGTGCATCCTACCGTTTTTCTCCAGGGTGTACGTGTTCTTTCTCCCATCATGAACCATGTTTCTGTCATATTTCCATAGTCTACCCAGCAATAGATGGTAAACATCCATGGGAATAACAACACATAATATCTCATCTTTATATCCTCCTATTTTAAATTCGACTAAACACTATTTAGTGACATTTACCTGATGTTCTTTTTACAGCCATGAAATTTTGTATGGGCCTGGATGTCAAATAGTCTCTAGCTCCAGCTTTTATACCATCTTTGTAGATACAAGATTATCTGTTCTACTGTTGTCCACTATGACCTTGCATAACCTGTCTTTGGTTTTTCAAGCAGTCCGAAACAGACTATTTCTTTGGGTTAGGTTCTCTGGCTCCTTCTCTAGTTTCAAGAGAACTTTCTGCATCATCAAAGATCTTCCTCCCTCAGCATATTCTGCCTCAACATTCCATCCTTGGGCTTCGAAAATGTGAGTTTTACCACCATATTTCTTCCTATCTGGACACTCATAGGATTTATGTCCGATTTTCCCACAGACAAATCATTTCACTTCACCTCCTCTACCTCTTCCTCTTCCTCTAGTTTGAGGAAAAGTATTTCTATTAGCATATTGCCTTCCCTGTGAGATTCCTCCTCTCTTAGGTTGAGTTTGAGGTTTCTTCTCCTCTTCCTTAGACTTCTGGGTTCTATCTTGGGCAATTTCCTTGCCTCTGCTTTGACTTCTACCTCGACCTCTTTGACCTTTCTTTTAGCTCAGCGTCTCTTAAACTTTCAGAGCCATCCGATAAAATTCTTCCACAGTTCAGATGGTCATCATGCTCATCTCATCCTGAATGTCATATCGCATACCATTCATGTACCTGGAAACTTTTTCATCATCGCTCTCCCGATGACCTGCTCTGATGTTTATCCTATAGAATTATTCAGTGTATTCTTTCACTGACATCAACTTCTATCTCAAATTCTGCATCATTCGAAACAGATTGATTTGATAATCCCTGGGTATAAGATTGGCTTTCATTTTTGCAACCATTCTATCCCATCTTTTGATTTTTTTTTTTCCTTTGCAGTGTCTGTCAACCTGCAGTTCATCCCACCACAGCGCTACATGCCCTTTAAGTCTGGTAATGGCATGTTTGACTTTTTTTTCTTCTTTGACATCCTCATAGTTGAAGTATTTGTCTAGAGTTCTAATCTAGTCTAGAATTTCTTCAACATCCAAGTTGACTTCATACACTGGAATGCCCATTTTTTCCCTAGCACCTATTCTTGCAACAACCCTAAACAAGCGTTCGTCTGCAACATCTTCGACTGCACCTTCTTCTCCTTTGTTTCCAACTTCATTTTCACTTTCAGCTTCACTGATATCCCCAACATCAACTATGCACCTTTGTGCTGTCTCCATATCATCAAGCCTAGCACGTATTTCATGCATTTCTCTTTTCACTGCTGGATCAGGCATTTGCCTGTCTCTTCTTCTCGGTGGCATGGTTGTTAAATTATTCCTTCTTCTCTCTACTACAGAAAGCAAAGAATTGGTTCTGTGCTATGATACCACAACTACTGTAGACCCCCTGCCCTCAGGCTGAGATCCATGCAGGATCTTCCCTAAACCACGCCAAGATTTAATTAAACCCTTTGTTTAATCCCACAAAGGATTTCAAGTTTCACGACTTGAGAGAACAGCTAATGGTCGTTCCTCTCTCTCTATGATTCCCCGACTCCGAAATTTTTCCTTTGATAAGATCAACAACTATGAGACTCCCCTGATCCGATGGTCCATATCTTTTTGGGGTTCACGAACCGGGAGTTCACGACTCTCGACTCCAAAATCACTTGTCGTTCCAATTCCCGAATTTCGATCTGTGAATTCACACGAGATCTAATAACTCTTGTTGAACTAGATCCAACGACCATTATCTCTCTTGAGCTTATGGGTGTTGAAAAGACACTTGCCTTAACCCCCTCACTTCTTTGCAAGATCCAATGGCTCATGGGTCTTCGACACCTCTCCACGAAGTGTTTCCACTGTTCAATTCCACACTTGATAATCCCTCTTGTGATTCAGGAATTAGAGTGACCAAAGATTTGGCCTACACTCCAAACTTGTGACCCCTGAATTCATGAAATGATCTAACGGCTCAAACTGACCATGATCAATGGTCCATGTTGATTCTTGATATCGAGGTGGTGGGTTCATCTTAGTTCTAACCATCTTACAGCTCCTCTAGATCCTACGGTCCTCGTGTTTTTGCGAGTTCTCCATGGATAATTCTGACTGCCCAATTCACTTCTCAATGACTTTTCCCCAAATGACTTGGTGTTCTCCTTCCTGAACTTGACTTCTATGAGATTATTTCGACCTTCATCTTCCTTTGACCACTTAAAAGGTTCAATCCCTCTTGAGCTTTCGCTTTCAAATTCAATCTTTCAAAAGGGTCCCTACACACACTCCTTGCAATGAATTTTCAAATAACCTCTGGTTTTTTGGGCCTTCGACTCTGTGCACTCTTTGCAACAACAGTCTCTCAATATCCCTCTTGAGTTGGTAAAATCTAAGACTTGACTCGGCCTTTGCACACCTTGCATGACTCTTGTGTCCATAAAAATGCAATCTGAATCTCCTCTGAGAGTTCTGAGATAAAACCCAGATCTTGGTCGATGCACTCCTTGCAGACCCTCCGCTGCACTCTTTGTAGGAGTTCTCAGAAAGAGAAACAATTGAAACTTATTCTTCCCTTACCCAGAATTCAAACATTCAACTGAGAATTCCAAAACCTACAAACATACATAGCATTGAAAGAAATGCATACATAGAATGCAAACAAGCCTGCAACATACCATTCAACAAGTGGTTCCAACAACCATAACACACACATAGATTGGAATCAAAGGTTTCTTCTATTAATTCTAGTGCTCTTGTACATGGTAAATATCAACAACTAAATGCATAAAATTCTTTGTTCTCCTCTGCAGCTGTACATTTTACGAATTATGAGTAATAATAATACAATGGTACCATGGTGAGGGTGTTTATCATCCGTTTTCCCTCCTGTGCTTCTAAATTGTCCAATATAACATTCATATATACCTACTTTCATTAAACAAGCATAAATGTCTATTACACCTGACGGATAGGAACATACGCTCCAAAATTAGTTTGGATCTGCAGATATAAATGCAACTGCACTTTCCTCCTATCTATTACATTAATGTTTCAGATTTCAAAACTCAAAATGTTTTCACAAAAACATTTCCTATTTGCATCTGTGCGTTCAACTGTCTGTTTTCCTAGGCACACCATGTTCACCATATCTGATAAGGGTAGTGCACCATGTTCTTTAACGACTCGATGCATTATTTGTACTTTGACGCACCACCCTACCAGTTATATACTTTTCTTCGATGTGTCATTAAACGAACACGCCAATGCGTTTATGTTTACTAATGCACCATTGAGAAAGGTAACAAGGTATGCAGTGCACCCTGTAAATTTACAAGTCTCACCGTAGGCGGTGTGAGCCGAGCACTTCGAATGCACCGCACATTTTTTTTTTTTTTTTTACATTTGAAATTTCACTCAATTTTAAATCCAGTGAAAAATTAAGTTATGACGAAACAAGGACATTACCTAGGAATTTTGTCGTCGGGGAGGCATGTGTGCGACGTACTAAAAACACCAAATTTTCCCACCGTTTGGAAAAATTTGAAATTTGCGCACCGAGAAAAAGATGAAAGGAAGGAAAGAAAGGAAAGCACCAACGACAGGGTGCTTTAGATAGGAAAAGTTTGCACCGGTTCTTTTGATCTCTATAACATTGAAAATGGTAAAAATGATTTTTACCGTCGGAAATATTTTTTATAAAACAATGTTCTAGTGCACCTGATGACCAACCACACCAGGGCGTACATTTTTATTGAGTGCACTGATTATATATATATTTTTAAAAATAACCCTAGCACGATGCACGTGTTTTTGAGCATTGCGTGTGCACTACTACATAGTGCCTCGGCGTACATTTTTTGAAAAAAATACAATGGTGCAAATTTTTTTTTAAGCATGACATAGTGTGATATAATAATATACACCCTTGTGTGGTCGGTTTTACTTAGCGCACCATGTAAATTTGGAAATTAACCCTAACATGGTGCTCCATATTGGAGCATTAGTCTGCACTAGTGTGCATGATACAATGGAGTGCACTGGAATATATTTTTTGACACTATCCTACATTGGTGCGCACATGTTTTTTATTTAACCATATAACGGTGCACTCTACTATTAGTGCACTAGTGCTTCTAGCATTAAGTTGCGCACCGAAGATTTTTTAAAGAACGTTATTACGGTGCATCATTATTTCTCGATGCATCATTATTTCCGTAGCACACCAGATAAATTGTTTTTTATTTGAAATAACCCTACTATGATGTGCTAGTTTTGAAGGCATTGATGCGCCTTTTGTATAGAACACACCGGTGCGTTATGTACTTATAAAATCACTAGCATAAAACATCTGCTAAAACCTCCACCTGCTTGCCTCCTCTAGTATCATCCGCTATAAATGAATTTTCGGGCTATTTTTATAGGGATGTCCGCAAAAACCTCTGCTAGAGGGTCTTTTCCTTGTAGTGATTCTTTCTTTTACCATGGATGAATGCTTATCTGTGCTGATATTGCTTAGAGATTCATGCATAGTAGATTTAAGTGTATGTTTAATCACTAAATGACAAGAATATAGACTGATATGAATAGAGAATTAATTAACTGGGTCAGGTTAACTAGGATGTAGTGCACGAAAGGATCTTGTAGGTATGACAAAGCATGCCTCCCTTATTTACCGCACCACTGCAGAATCTTAATTCCTATAGTCCCCATAAAGATACCTCAGGTGAGACTTCACCTACTTGCAAGTGATGCCAAGAGGGCCAGTATCTGTAGGGTTTTGTTTGACTAATTACCTTGAACCTAGCATCTTGAACCTTCTTGTGTGCGTGCATCAACAACATGTCTACTCAATTCCATTTAATTGCTATACAATTTTTCTTGGTGTAGTTCTCTTTTATTGTTTGATTTTATTACTTGCTTATAGTGAATCTTTGGAACTTTTGTGGTAAAAAAGTATGGTTTTGATTTGTTGATTAATTTTTTATTACTGTTATAAATCTTTGATAAATCTATGACAAAAATTCATATTTGTACCGTAATTAGAATATATAATTCATATATTTATGTACTTATATTGTATAAGTGGATTTTTTTGTAAATATAGGAAATCCCAATGCAAACACCTGGAAAGAGTCAAAGGATAGTTACTAGGTTAACGACTGCATGGGAGGCACTGGTCAATACTGATGGGAAATTTTATTTCCCTTGCTATGAATGTAGGGGCTTGAAAAGAAGAAGAGTTGTAAGGAAAAAAACTGAAAACTATTGTTTTACGTATGGGCATTATGAAGGGGGGCATACATTTTTTCCCATGGCAAGTTATTCATTATACACATATTTGTATTTATTCTATTTATATATTAAAAAAAATATGTTTTAATTTTTCTTATCTACACTAATATTATTGATTGTTTGTAATTGTAAAGATAAATTCTCCTAGGCATTTGTCACTGGATAAATATATACCAAGTATTAGTAGAAATACTAATGTACAAGATGTGGAAGATGGTATGAATATTGAAGATAACGTCAATCCTATGGAAGATGATGAAATCAATAATATTATTGAGCTGGATGGCGGGAAAAATAGATTGATCCGGGACATGTTTGCTCCTATCGATGAGGAAAAAAATGATAATATTTATGATGTACCTCTGCATGAGAAGGAAGAACAACCCTTTATGAAGTCTCAAGAACAAATATTCTATTTTCTATATTGTTATTGGTGAACTTGAAGGTACTGAATGGTTTGTCAAACAGTTGTCTCACATAGATCCTAAGGCATGTAATATAATTCGTCACATATTATAGGTAAAGTTCAAATTTATTTTCCTCTATTTTTAGTGTCAATTAATGCATAAATTAAGGATGCAATAGATTTTATTACTATTATTTACATTAACTAGTTTTTTTTTTATGTTGTAGATTGTTAGGTGAATTTTTCTTACCACTGTCAAATAATTTACCTCTCACATATCGATAGATGTGTTCCATTATGGAAGATATTGGAATGGAGTATCATATTGTTGATGCATGCATGGATGATCATATATATATTATGGACAATATGCATTGGAAATGAAATTCCCACAATGTCAAATCAGTAGATATTGAATCGATCAAGTAACAAAAAAGGTGCCTCACAAGGTTTTTTGTCATATTCCAATAATTCCATGTTTGCAACAATTGTTTAGGTTCCAAACCATTGAAAAGTTTATGGATTACCATGTATGACACAAAAGTGAAGAAGGTGTTATTTGAATGCCTACAAATGGTTATGCATTTAGGAACATCAAAGAAAGATGGCCAATTTTTAAAGAAGAACCTCATAATGTTAGGCTTTCATTGGTAGCTAACGATGTTAATCCATTTGGTGAGCTCAGGTCTATTTACTCAGTGTGGCCTATTTTTGTTATAAACAATAACCTTCCTCCTCAAATGTCAATAAAGAGGGAGCACACAATGTTGGCAATGATTGTTTCGGGTTTTTTTTTTACAAAAGTGGTTTGAACATTGTATTTCATTTTTCTTATCCGTTGCATAATTAGTTATATATATATATATATATATAATACAAGGTAGTAATTATGTGTACTTTCACCCAATTAGTGTTACACACCCGTTTGTCACACTTAAGTGAGGGATTGTTTGTCATGATCCATAGACATGTTGGGGGGGGAATTTATCATATGAAGGTCAAAATACTATGTGCACATGTATTATCCATTTTTATTAAAAAAGGGAAATTAATTTAGTGTGAGAATCCACCTCAAATCTAGTTTCTTAATCTCAAGCAGAAGTTGAGAGTCTCATGGATGGTTGAGACATTTTCTCAAACCAATATCCTAATTTGATGGATCTTGAGAGACATTTCCTCCCTAAAATCCTTGAGAGATATTTTCTCCCTAAAATCCTTGAGAGATATTTCCTCCCTAAAATCCTTGGAGATCCCAATTTAGTGGATCTAGTGAGTTATATTCT
>ML800432.1:123881-140783 GCA_009831015.1 Picea engelmannii
AGTTAGTGTCCATTTGTTTTCCTTATGCCTTGGATCAAAGGAAACCTGATCCAAGGGGGATTTCACCTATCTTCAGGGGGAATTCACCACAACAATTAGATAAGTACCAAGTCAAATATATAAAATTATATATTGAGCCTGTTGTTGATGAGTTACTAAAGTTATGGTCTGGAATCACTATGTATGACATCTCTAGAACAATAGGGTAAAGAAAATTTCAATTCCATGGAATACTTAGATGGACAATTCATGATGCCTCAGGGCTAACACATTTTTGTGGTATGTAAAATAACGATGGAATTTGATAATATATAATTTTATGAAAATATGATGCATGCTTCTTAAATATCAATTCCTTGTTATATAAATAATACTGACATTAATCCTTATAATCTTGCAGGTTTTCAAACAAAGGGTAAATGTGCATGTCCAGTTTGTGATCCTAGGATGAAATTTTGTTGTTCAAGAAGTCTAGGAAAGGATGTATTTGATGAGTATATGAACTTCCTCCCTAAGTACCATAGGTATCGAACTACAAAAAAACATCTTTTCAATTTGAAAGAATAGACTAGAATAAAACCATGAAGAATGACACCTCACCTATGGAAGTTGGAATATAATAGATTAAACCATCAAGGTAAGCCTTTAATATATGTTTTTGTATATATATTAATGTTTTACTATTTTAATTTCTATCGAATTATGTTTATTGTATCTAACAATTATTGTTGTAATCTCATTAATTATTTTTTATAAATGTCGTCAATGCATTAATGGGCTTCCACGAGGAATGAAAAGTTATCCTATAAAATTCAATAGGTTTCCCTACTATGATCACCTACAAATAGCTCATTTGTTTGATATAATGCATATCAGGAAGAATGTAACATAAACATTGTGGAGAATTGTAGATGGAAGGATTGACAAAGAAAAAGTTGTCAAAATTTGTACTGACATTCAGGAACCAATCATGCACTACAAAATATGATTCCTTCAAATAGAAATAGAATACACCAAAATAGTATTCCATGGTTATTTACAGAGTAGGAAATCAATTTTGTAAAAGAGGTCATTCAAAAAATTAATTTTCCTACGTGATTTTCTTCAAACATAAAGAATATCATAAAAAAGAAAGGTGAATTTGGTGGGGTGAAAAATCATGATTGGAATACCTTCATGTTGATGAGCTAGAATGACTCGTTCAATCATATGAGAGAAAACACTCAATGAAAGATCCCAATAAGACCCACTCTCGTTTGGGGTAGCGTTTCCCGTGAGTTTATGGGCCTCGTTGCCGCTCAGAATTAAAAGAATAAAAAGGGGAAAGACAACGAACTTCCACCCAAAGAGTTCTAACTAATTCTAAGTCTAAACTAATTAAAATCTAACTAATATAATCTAAACTAATTCTAACCTATCATCGGAGTAAAACTAGAAGAATGAGTACAATGAGAGATAATGTCATTAGAATCAGAAAAAATTCATGCATGTTAACGATATGTGATAACAATAATGTTGCAAACACATAGAAAATTAGTTGTGCAATGCATCTATAACATATTTCTATACACACAAGGAAACCATTGATAGCATAAGAAAACATAATAGATTGCAGAAATAGTTCATACGACACAATCCTATCTACTCAAACAGAAGACAAATGCACAAAGAATAGTCTCATGTACATCCACCAAAGCCACCAATTTCTGAAATGCCTCCTGCTCTTTATTCCTCGGAAGTAGTAATACCATATTTTTTTACAAAGGGAAAAAGTCTTGAGACATTCAAATATCTCCCTTTTATAGAACAAGAGAGAGACTCTTCAATTCTCATGACCATTCGTTTCGTTTTTCCCTAATTTTTTCTTTTTTACATTTCAAATTTTTCTGGAATTTCAAAAATGTAGATGTAGGAGTTACAAATGGGAGTTGAAGAGACTCTTGGGTGGTTACATTTGCCCTATGACAGATTACCATTGATATATTTTTAAATTTATTATTCACTCTTCCTATTGGGTCGTTTTCTGAATTTATTCTATTGTTTTGGGTGTTTTTGGCTTTGATATGTTGAATGATATCATTTTTTATTGTTCTCCTCTGTCTCATATTTCAATTGAGATATTTCTGGCTCAATTTCATCGTCGGTATCTCAAGATAAGATTGTTTGAAGTTTGCATGTCTGGTTCTTCATCTGAATTCAGGTTATGTCTGTGTTTTGAATTTTTGACCAATTTACACTCTCAATCTCCCCCCATCTACTATTCCATATTGTTCTTATCTTCTCCATATTTCTATCAAGCTATCCTGAGCTTGATTTCATTACTCGTAGCCCCAGATATCACTACTTGAAGTTGGTATGGCCATTCACCCCCCAAATCCATGGTTGTTAGATTTCTATATTTTCTGATGTATACATTAGTTGTTCAACCCATAATATTATGTTCCTTTGTCGGATACATTTCCAATGAGGTATCACGGGCCTCATTTTGAAATTTATAGAAAAAGTTATGTTTGTTTAAAATTTCTCACTCAACATCCATTGACCAGGCCTGTGGGTTAATTTGGACCCTTAATTCTTGAACCTACAAAAAGAAAACCCACCATATCAATGGTTCTAGTCAATTGTCCATCAGACCTCGAAAATGGTAGAGTGTGCATTTAAAACTTTGCATTAGAGTCTTCCTCTCTCTTGTTCAATTCCCATCCTGACGTATTAACTCCGAGAGCGAGATCTAGCCGTTCAATAACTCTGGAGAAATCTACATCATCCATCGGGGGAGCTATTTTTCATTCTGATCTAATGTGTCAGTGAAAAGGGATCAAAGAAAATAATCAAATAATATTCCTTCTTCAATTTTCATGCTAAAGGTTAAAGCCCCAAAAAAGTGATGACATGTAGTTGGAGCTAATCATTCAACATCCATAAATTTTTTGATGTTTCAAGGTATCGACAAGAGGTATCGAGGAATATTCCCTCATAGCTCCATTTTTCATGTGAAATATCTGGATCGTCCTTCCAGTGATGATCAAAGGTCACGTTTAAAATCCATTTGAATTCTGAAGGAGATCATTCAGAGTGTTAAATCTGACCATCCAAACTTATAACCCGAATATTGTTGCATGAAAAATATACGACCGTTCACTCAGGGAAAAGATCGACGACCTAGGATAGTTTCTCTTTGGAAATCTGCTCAAGGTTTAATCTTGTGAAACTTTGAAAAGTAATAAGCTCGTGGTTCTGATGTTGGTTTCTTATAAGGAAAAGGGGATTAGCTTCAAAAGAGCATGCGTAATTCACTAAATAATTCATCTATGAACAACATTTTTATGTGAAAGAAGAATATAAGGATTCAATCTGAGGAAATGAAGGAACATTCACAAACTAAGGAACTGAAATAAATTTATGTACTATGGGTACTATAGCCATAAGGCCATCAACTTCCGAGAATGAATGAAGGTCGTCAATCGAGTAGCGAGTGAAATGAAATCCAAACCATTCATCGGGGGAGGGTCGTTGGAGTGATTTGTGATATTAGGATTATATGTACTTCAATGGAGAAGGAATATGATAATGAAGAGTGTGAATTCCAGGGATGATGAAGCTCCAATGACTTTGTTGGAGTATGTGATCGGAAGGCTAGGAATAAGAGTCAGGACAAATCTTGACGATGATGACTATAGGTGGTGGGTGCCACATCAGCATTAGTGCCATGCCAGATGACACAAGAGAGTGTGAACCACACAGATTCCATGTGAGAGTGGAAAAAAAAGGTGAGATTTGGTTAGGAAAATTTTAGGAGGCCACAACTTTCAATCCAGAACTCGTATTTGAGAATGGTTACATTCATTGGAAAGCTCGCGATGGAAAAAATCCAACTGTGAGTTTTGGTTAGAGGAAATAATAGAGGAAAATAAGGAGAAAACCCAATAGGCCTTGGGCCTAGGTTTTGGGAGAGAGGGAAGTCCAAAAGAAGAATCTAGTAGATATCAATCCAAAGAGGCTTGGGGACATGTTTGTAGGAAAGGTGGATCCAATAGCCTTGGAAGCTCAGGACCTCAGGGAAAGAGGAAAAGGGGAATATCAGTAAGGATAAAATTCACAGTTCTATAAAAGGATCAACATATTTCCCACATGCCTCTCAATGTTGGAGAGGACATGCAAACAAAGTGGCTCTGTAAATCTTATCCTGCAAAACAAAATAATGAGATCAATCATGGAATCAAGGAAGACTAGCTAATACAATAAACAATATATAACATGCCTTTAAACAAACTTATGAGAAAGTGTTAGGTTTATTGAAAAATAAAGTGATGACCGTAGGTGAGTGTCTTAAGACTACATATGTTAATTCAAAATAGAAGAGTAGGATCCGTATGTGAGAGAATATAGTATGAAGTCATGCAACATAACAAGTTAGCAAGAGGTTGCATAATTTGAATTGGTAAATCAACAAATAATCAACCACAACCTCATTCAAGACATGCAATAGAACATCAATTTGTGCATCCAAATAGGATCATCAAGCTTTTTAGAATCAAAAAAAGGTCTGAATACAACATATCAAGTCCATCATACAAATGTCAAAAAATATAATAGTCGAATAAGCATTATGAAGACATTTGAAATCATCAGATTGGGAAGGATAGGAATCTCCCATCAAAGACAATCATCCATCAAGATAAAACCCCCAACTCCTTCAAAGTAGGCAAAGGGATATCAATAGGTTCAAGTGGTAGAGGATTAGGCAATAGGGTTGAAATTGTAGTAGGGTGCCCTTTCCTTTCACTTGTAAAAGAAAAAGTAAAGGTGGGTTGTTGCAGCCACAACAAATGGCAACACACTGGAAGAACCAATTATCTCTATCAATAGAAATCTATGGCATGTACTTCATATCTAAATTTTAAAGATGATTTCAACAAACTGCAGACAATTTTCCAATAGTTATGGGTACCACAATGACACCAAAATTTTAAAATATATAACCCAATATTTCTAGTACTTATAATCTAACACACCCTTTTCAAAAAACTAATTAATGAGATAAGTTATTTTACTAGGTGTACACTTCAAATTAGCTTTATTTCAATCGTGGGTTTTCACTTTTAAAACAAGCAAACATCTACATAAGTGTGTTCCTCATCTCTCTTTTCCCGGCATTGCTTTGTTTCCATTGAGCGTCCATAGCCCCGATGAAGTTGCCTTGGTAACATACAAGCATAGCCCTGCTACCAGTACGTGTCCATAGCCCTGACGGGTTTACTTGTTCTTCCCACACTATTAATAGTTCTTTCAACTTCCCTTTTATTTCAAAACATGCTTACCTTTTTAGATTCTATATATTGATATGCATATGCACATAGGGTGTGAAGGAAGAAGGGTGATATGAGAGTAGCTTTGAGTTTTTGAGTAGATGTTATTCAATTTAGTTTAAACCACAAGTCTCTCCAAAAACCATCATTGTATTTTCCATCTTATTAATGTGAAGTGGATGGAGCTCAAAGAAAAGAGTGGATAGACACTTTCCTATACTTATGGGTTATTCTAGTATGCTCAGTGGGCACATGTGTCCCAGCACAAATATCAATCCATACCTACAACTGAGAACTTTATAAATATTCATTTAGATAGAGAAATCCATGCATCTTATGACTCGTAAGAAAAATCATTAGTATGTGACCAGAATTGACCAACCCCTTCACCAAAATTTAAATGTAAATTCTCAAGGAAGACTAAGAGTCAAATTAACTCAGGGAAATACGAGCGGTGAAATCAAAATATGGGAGGAGTCTGCATAAACAGAAGGAAAAACTGAAATCAAGAGTGAATTCATGAAAATAAAACTAAACTAAAAGGAAATTTGAAGCTAGAATGTCAGTCATCAAAAGGATGAAAACTGGATGAAAAAGCTAAGAAGAGAAAACAACAATGAGTAATAAATATGGAAGTAGCAACATAAGAAGTATTTTCGGTGCACAATTGACAGTAAGCCAAAGGAAATCAACAATCAAGAAAATTTAGCTAATTAATATCAAGCCCAATGAAAAGATTACCAGAGTTTCTGATCTAAAATGAAAACAAATCAGGGTACGAGAATTGATTATCTAATGAAAAAGATTTTACAACACAATTCTCAAATCCAATTTTCATATATGATCTTCATTTCATTTAGTGCGACAAAACAATTCTGAGAATCAAGCAACATGGGTTAATGTAAATTCTCAATCAAAACATATTTTTGAAAACCAATTTCATGAAATTCTCCATAAACCCATATCCTCTCAGTATTTCTTGACATAAGCAATATCTTTGCAATTTTCAAAACGCTGAATTTTCAAATAACAAAAATTACATTTCTCTCCAAAGTGTCATTTTCTCTTTTCCATAAAAGATAATTATTAATAACAAAGATTCATTTTGATAATGCAAAGAGATATCACAACTATGGATGTTATCATAATAGTCATGAAAAGGACTCCAAATATCAATTAGATCATAAACCAATATGTGAGTAAATAAATGGGAATATATTTCTGATCAACTCATAAGTTGGTGATAATATTGATTTATCAATCCAAGAATATTGCAAAGGAATATGAGCATTCAAGTTTTAGATTAACACTTCCCTATGTTGCTTTCATTCCAAGAGAAAAATTTAGAGTTGTTGGTTGCAAAATCCATTTTCCCAACCTGCATAACAAAAGAGTGTTATAGCCCTAAAATTCCCTACTCATGCATACATGGCCTTGGCCCTCTTGCATATTTTTCCAAAGCACTGCTAAGAAGCTCTTCTTAAAAAACCATTTTTTAGAAGATGTACATGCCTTGCACCATTACAGTCCGCATACATACACTTTTTGCACCACTACAACTAGCGTACATACTCTTGTTGCACCATTACACCCTGCATATGCTTGCAAAAATTAAAAAAGTTGCAAGAAATTCATTGAAATTCATGGGCTATTGGAAGTTTCCCAACTAATCCACGTACTATAGCCAGTCACCCAACTGAATAACCATCCTTTTTTCATATAAAAGGAGGTGTTGGAGTCTCATTTCAAATCCAAGCATAAAAATAGTGAAACTCTGCCCAATTTCACTCCCCCTCGCCCAAGATATTGTTGCCTTTTGTGAGATATTGCGTCAACATTCCCCCATCAACCCCTTCTTATTCCATTCAACCCATTCCCTTCCATTGAGGTGATCAGAAGGTTGAGAGAAGGATTCCATTCAAGGTGCACTTGGAGCATGGTAAAGAGGATACCGGACCAGGTTCGCGGAACGATGGATGACACATATTGTAAGTTGTAATCTTTGTATGATGAATAAAATAATCACATTTTCCTATCCCAAATGATGGTGTTTTGAGTATTTTCATTGATTTATACTTAGCATTTGATATCTAACCCTAACTCATGAATAGAATAGCATGCTTGTATTCCTTTTTTTCCTATCTTTGGATGCAGGTCAGCCTTGGGAGGAGATGTGTAGTCATTGGAACTACCAAGCTTGAGGAGATCATCACCAGACGTGGGATCAAAGGTATAGTTACCCGATCTCTTCTCTTGTTTTCTTTCTTTACATTAGTTTTGGTATGTTTGGGGTAGATTAAAATTGATTAACTTTTAGATGATTATTCACTCTATCTACATCTTAAACCTTGGTGTAGTTAAAGGGGTTTTTTTCCCACTAGCAGAACTAGCAACCATACTAAGGATTGCCTCTAGGGTTTTTTAGGGGATTTTGGGTTGTTTGATTGGTTTGTTTTCCTTTCAAGATTCTTACAAGTTTTCTGAGCCTGTCAAGGGATTCTGGTCACCTCTAGGGTGCATACCAGTTGTCCCTGCCCTATAAGACTGCCTGATATTTTCATTTTTTGAAGAGATACAAATGTGTGCACGCCCTGTCTTGGGTTAGCCCACGTACATACACACTCTTCTTAGTAAACATCCCACATACATACACAGGTTGTTGATGCAACAACCCGCGTATCTGTTTCATGAAAGTTTTTGAAAAAGAGGGAGTTTTCCTCTTTCCTTATTTAAGTTCACACTTCTTAGGGATTTCTTGAATCAGTCTAGAGTCTTTTTTTGTGTCCATAGCCTGGGTATAGGTTTCAGTTTACTTGTTTTCTTAGTCTTCTTTTGTTTACCCTTAAAAATATTTTAAGCAAGTTGTTGAATTGTAGATCTGCCTTCTTGGTTTCTTGATTGAATCCTTGCGATTCGCAGTGGGCTAAAGGTCTTTTCCAATCTCGTTTCAGTTTTATTTTTATCCTTTTTACTTGATTTCAAAAAAGAAAAATATTTACTAAAGCTTTTCTCTTTAAAGCAATTCAAAAAAAAAAGAATTTAATCTTCTTGCATTTCAGTTTGGAAAAAGTAGTTAAAGTTGTTATTTGCAAAAAGGAAAAAGAGTCTCTCTTTCAAGTTCTTTTTGATTTCTTGAAACATAAGTAGCTTGTAGTCAAGAAAAATCAAGTGTTAGGTTTTCTTCAAAAGATCTTGAAAAGTTAGTTAAGAAAAGTTGAGTTTACAAAGAGTTAGTTACAAAGATTTGCTTTTAATTTCGAAGTAATTTTGCTTTCAAGTTCTTTAATTTTCTCCTCCTTTTCATCTCTTTATAACACCATTAGTTTCACTACCATAACTTGTGAGTAAATCAAGCCTTTAAAAAGAACTCTTAATCTAAAATACACTAGACGTTTTTGTTTGTAGGGTTCACAAACTAGTTTAGGGTATTAGGGCCTTGAATTTGGTTTGAAGAGGAAACTCTTCAAGGCCGTTAAATCAAACATTGGAGTCTGAGTTAGGGAGTGCTTAAGTCTAGTGTCGTAAAAGTTATCCAGGACCCCCCTCTAACACAAGGGATAAACACAAGGTCGCATGAGAAAAGGCAGTGGAGATAACCCCTCCAAAGCCGGACTAAACGTAGTGGGGAACATATATTGAGGGTTTGTCTCAAGAATAATACCGACTGCATTTGCCTACAGAGCTTATTGGACCTTGAATCCATTTGAGATCCTCTACTATCTTCCAGACCATTTGATTTTGATACCCTTGATAGGCTTTAGACTTGTTATCCTTCTCATTAAGATCCGCCTGACTTTTGACTGTATCCACCTGATGACTGACTGCGAACTGGAAACCTAGTTTCCCATATTCTAGGGACTTACACAGGTGACTGTGGGGGTGTATGATGGTACTTGGGGCATACGTTGTATCACAATTCGTAGAGTATACCCGGAGGGTGCTTTCTTGTTCGAGTTTCACTTGCACCGGTGAGTTTCTCTAGTGTCGATTCACATAACTGTCCTTCCTACTAGATAGTCGACTGCTTGATTTGTATTTAGGAAAATGTTTAGTGTGTTGTTGGTTTTATAACAATAGTTAAGCCTTACTGTGTCAGTTGATCATTTCACAAGATGGAATATCAACAACTCCGTCGGTCGTGAAGGCTTTAGGGCCTGTCGCCAGTTACATTGGAGCCACCTCTGCCACCATTACGATGGAGAATTGACCAAGAAGTGTCATTCAAAGTGACCAGGCCACAAGAAACTATGCCCGAGCCTGCTCCATGAGGAGACTATTCAACTCCAAAGGAACCTACCATTTTTGACCATGGGGCAGATGCTCTCAGGCCAGATAACCCTCCGACTACTAACTTGTCAGCACCCATATTGATTCAATTTGTCCCTCCTGAGGTGACACCTTCTGAGTGCCAACTGGTCCTACAAGCGGTAATGGAAGTGAATGCTGCTACTTCGTCCAGGAGTCCTCATACTCCCGTTACGGCTACAACCGCAGGAGGCATCCTACCTCCTCTCCCACCTTCTCCAGTCAGGACCACAATGGTCTTGACTCCCTCAATTTTGGGCAGTGGTCTGATACCATTATCGGCTTCAACCACCACTCCATTTACTCATAGTGTGAATACCCCCCCCCTTCTCATATAGGATGCTAGAATTTGATTCAAACTCGGTCCTTACCTACTCTACCTTATAGACCATGGTTCTGCGGGTAGGGATCTAAGACGCTCCTATGCAAGGGTCAATCATGGGTGCTTCAATCCCCTTTAATGCTATCCATTATGGTGGGGTTCATATATCTCCTCTTTCCCCCTCGCTTAGTGGTGCTTTTCAGCAACCAATCAAGCCAAATGCTAATTATAGCTTGTTTGGTGGAGGCAGTTTAGGACCTTTGTCTTATACAAAATCAGTGGGATCTATTCCATTCTCTTTGTTCAGTGCGTTTGGGAACAATTCTTTTTCTTCGATTGTTGTCTCAGCTGGGGGCAAACCCAGTTTTGGGAAACATAACCTGGTGTAAGGTACTATTCCTTCACAGGGAGCGACGACTGAAGTTTTCTCCACACAGGGTCTTTGGAATCCTTGGAAGGGATAATTTCCCTCGTAAGGGATGCCAGTCGGGGGAAACCCCTTCCATGCTCAATGGAACCCCGGGAAAGGATCTGTACCCATGCTCATCAGATCGGGTGGGGGCATCCCCTTCGAAAATCCTTGGAACACAATGCAGGGAGAAATCCTTTCACAAGATATGTCATCCAATTACAGGAGTCATTCGATGATACCCCAATAGATGTAGTTTCCCTATGCTAGTCAAGGCCACCGTTTCTACCAAAAACCAGGCCAATAGTCTAACTTTTCATGGCAACCCAGTGCTAGTCAAACTCCAGGACCCTCTTTTACTGTAAATAGTACACAACCTAAACTCCCTTTTCCGGCAACGCCACATATGCCAGAATTATTGAGATTACTGAACGACCCAATTTTTCATGATCCGCGTTGGTCACCCATGTCGACTAAGTTGCTCTTAGATATTCTGAAATTTGAAGGAAAGCTTGGCGAATATCCAAGTGATCATGTGACAAATTTTCATTTATGGTGCTTGTCAAACTCACTGAGGGATGAATCCGTCTAGTTGCACCCTTTTCAATGCACTCTTATAGGGGGTGCTGCGAAATGGTATATTGAGCTCGACCGCTTGAGGTACTCTTACTTCAACGACTTGGCAATGGTCTTCTTGAACCATTTCTAGTTACCTGTGAGATACGATGTAGGCATCGAATTGCTGGCCAACTTTGAGAAAACTAACACCGACCATATCTCAGATCATATCTGAGAATGGCGGCATCGAAAGAGATTAATTAAGGTCCAATTCCCTCCTTCTTTCTTTCTTGAGTGGTTCCTAAAGTCTTTGGTTCCTTGCATATCCAAGGACGTAGTGACTTCAGGAGTGTTTTCAGAAGAAGAGGCGATTATGAGAGTTCAGCAGCTTGAATTGATCTACTCTTAGTCTAACATGCTCTATGAGATTTTTCTCGATGCATTGCAGTCTATTCTCGATAAGGCCAAGAAAAATTATGGACCCCATGCCAATTGTATTGTGGGATCAACGTAAACAAGTCCACATATGTGTTTTCGAATCAGTTGCAATAATATTTGATACAACAGACTATGGCCAGCCAGACTCCAAGTTCGGTTGTTTCCCCTACCTAGACATCGAACGTACACAGTGTGCAGACGACTAACCCTATGACCAACCAACAACCTGAAGGAAAGAAGAAACAACAAAATAAGAAGGGTAAAGGGGACAAAAATGCTACCAATAATGTTGGTGGGGGGAAAACAGAGAAGAAGAAGTCGAAGTATCCATGTAATCTTTGCATGGAAGACCACTGGACTCATCTGTGCCCTCAGCTTGCAGAATCTCAGAAGCTATTGGAACAACAAAATCCTCTTGTGCTAACGAACCCTTTTCCACAAGGGAAAAACATGGTTTAGGCTTCATCATCCTCGATCACGACAGGGGGTAGTCAGGGACCCCCCGCACCTACCAATAACAACCTGGCCACAAATATTTACATGATGAATGTTGAAGCTAATATAGCAACCAGGGTTCAATATTACAAAATGTCGAAATCTGTCGAGAAGGGAAATAAGCCACAAACCCACCAAATCCTCTCCAGATTGAGAAGGTCGCGAGTGAAACGATGACTCGCATACCAAAAGGTGCATTTAAGAAGGCTTCTCATAATCCAAATGTGAGGGTTGCCAAGAAATACTTTGTTGTGGAAGATTTGGCACAGAACCCTTGCGCGATGTATTCTTTGGAAGTCTTCCAGAGTTTCCCTTGGGATCGACAGAGACTTGTAACCCAGGAGCGATCATTTTTTATCCAACCGAATTGAAACCCCGTTTTCCTTACCACATTGTGTTTCAGATAGTAGTGGCTTATACCATGAAATATTTTACTCATAATTTTTTTTGTATAGTGGTTGATGAGGACGCCTCAACTTGCATGATGTCATTGGCATGTTGGAAGGCCATTGGCCAACATGGGTTGTCTCTGTCGCCTATGATTCTTACGACGTTTGACAGTTGGTCTTTTAGATGACATGGGATCATTCCTTCTTTCCCCATGCAGTTGGTAGGAAACACTGTGTGTGTCAAAGTTGAAGTGGTCAATGTGCCTCTCGACTACAACCTATTGTTAGGAAGAAGTTGGACTTATGCGATGCATGCAGTGGTTGCTACAATTTTTCGGGTCTTGTGTTTTTTGCATGAGGGCCAGATTGTAACCATTGACCAATTGTATTTATCCCATCCTGACCCTTTATTAGGGGCTTCCATGGTCCCGATGATTGATAATCCATAGCCCAAAATTGTCAAGTTAGGTGCTGGTTTGTTTTCTTTGTTGATGGGAACTTTTGATTACCCGCTGCCTTTTGGCAATGTCAAGCTTATATCAGTTGTTATCGACCAACCTAGGGTTGCAATTATACAATTTTCCTCATTTTGAACGAGCTACTTTAACGATCTTTGGACTCTACCTTCCCCATCAGCCTCGATGGAAGGGACAGGGCATCCTGGCATGGCCATGCCCTTGTCTGCGACTGAGGTTGTGTATAACATTGTCCAAAAAACTTTGGCCAACCCTAATTTGACTCCCCCACAGGAGTTAGATCTAGTTCTCATGCCTATTTGGGCTAAAGGTTCTCTTGCCACCCAAAATCCTTTAGAATTGGTCTTTCCCTATGACGAGGTGATTCTTGAGGCATTGACTTGTCCTAATAGACCTTGGGATGAACTACATCATAGATCTTACTTCCTTACTGGGTTAAGGAGAATATAGGCGAGAGAATTCTTTTTGACTGTGAATGGAGATAATTCTTTTCCTATCAATCCTCTGGCTATGCACAGAGTTTATGCCGAGGGTAACATGGAAAGTATCGCTACAACAATTTTAATAGATATCTCCAAAACCCCTAGTGTTGTGGAGAATGTTTTTGTTGGAGCGGACTACTCCCCCAACGAGATTCAAACTTATACTAAGTTATTCAATGAATTTCATGACATTTTTGCTTGGTCTTACAAGGAAATGCCAAGCATTGACCCACAAATTGTCGAGAATGAAATTACAACTTATCCTGATGCCAAGTCGGTCTGACAGAAGCTTCATCTAGTAAATCCTAGAAAAGTGGAAACAATTAAGGAAGAAGTAGAAACACTGCTTGAAGCCGGTTTTATCTACCCCGTACAGTTGACGGAATGGGTGTCAAACCCATTTCCGATTAACAAGAAACAGGGTATGATTCGCGTGTGCATGGACTTTCATGATTTGAATAAGGCATGTCCAAAAGATAACTTTCCCACCCCATTCATCGATCAGATTGTCGATGAGTGTGCCATATGTGAGGTCTTTTCATTCATTGATGGTTTCTTGGGATACAATTAGATTCATATCAAACCTGAAGACCAACATAAAACAACTTTTATTTGTCCTTGGGGCACGTTCGCGTATCGTAAGATGCCTTTTGGCCTGAAGAATGTCGGAGCCACCTTTCAGCGGGCCATGTCATTTTATTTTCATGACCTTAGAAATATAGTCAAGACATATCTTGATGATATAACATCACGCTCTCGCAAGATATCTGATCATCTCGCTCATCTTCGACTAATCTTTGAATGATGTCTCTACTATTGGATTCAATTGAATCATAAAAATTGCATCTTCTTCATGACGTCATGTCGTCTCTTAGGTTTTATTGTTTCAACAATAGGGATATTGGTCGATCCTCTCAAGGTTGAGGTGATAGTTTAATTGCCTCCCCTGTGCACGATACCCCAACTTCATATCTTATAGGGGAAAGCGAACTTTCTTCGATGTTTTGTCGTGAATTATGCCAAGATCACTAAAGGGTTTATGTGTCTCTTGAAAAAGGGAGTCCCATTCTATTGGTACAAAGCTTCTCAACACTCCTTTGAAGCATTGAAACACACCGTGACGTATGCCCCTCTACTCTGGCCTCCCGATTATAAAATAGATTTCTTGTTGTATTTGGTCTCTGCAGAAATGACCATTGGCATGGTATTGGTTCAAGAAGATGATATACTCAAAGAGAACATTATATATTAACTTAGCCGAGGCCTGGTTGGGCCAGAACTCAATTATTCTCACATTGAGAAGCTTGCTTTGGAAGCAGTTCATGCTGTCCAATGGTTCCATCACTACATTTTTCTTCGCAAGACCACTGTCATTGCCATCATGAACCCTTTACAATATTTTTTAACACGATGGGTCATTGGCGGAAATATTAGTAGATGGATAGTCATCTTACAGGAGTTTGACTTGGATTTTGTTTCTACGAAATCCAAAAAGGCATTGGTCCTTGCTAAAATTATTTTGGAACTTCCGATCGAATCTAGTGATATCACACCCGAAGAATCACCTATCGAAGGAGATATTTTTCTAATTTCATCTTCAGACCCCTGGTATGGAGATATACTAGTCTATCTCCAGACTTTGAAGTGCCCTGCTTCTGCTTCCCATGAAGAGAATTGACACATTCGACATCAGGCACAAAATTATCTTATACTCGATGACACTTTGTATCGTCGAGGCGTGGACTGCATTCTTCACCGATGTCTTATCCATGAAGAATTAGAGCTCATTTTGAACGACTATCGCAATGGATCATGTGGTGGTCATTTGTCTGGGTTGGAAAAAACTCAAACTATTCTACGTGCAGGTTACTTCTGGCCCTCGTTAATCAAGGATTGTGTTGAGGTGGTCAAGAAGTGTGACCCATGTCAAATATTCCATAGAAATATGTGAGCACATCATGCTCCCATGTTTCCTGTCATTTCTATTGGTCCTTTCACCAAGTGGGGGATTGATTTCACTACATGTCATTTGGCCTCAGCCAGAGGGCATCATTACATTATCGTAGCAATAGATTACTTCACAAAGTGGGTCGAAGATATGCCAACGTTTAACAATGACGACGAAACAACGACTCTTTTCATCTTTAATCAGATAGTAGCAAGGTTCAACATCCTGAAGGAGATTTTCACTGACCGTGGCAGTCACTTCCAAAACAAAATGATGACTGAGTTAACGTCAAAGTTTGGGTTCAGGCAAGAACATTTGTCACCTTATTACCTACAAGCGAATGGTCAATTTGAAGCTCTGAATAAGTCCCTCAAGCCTACCAAACATTTGTGAAGACTGCCACTGATTTTTCACCTTTTCAACTCATATACGGGCTTGAAGTAGTCTTACTTATTGAGTGTCAGATTCCTTCTTTGAAGTTGGCAATGGAATTACTGTCGAACACTTCATCACTTGATTAACACCTACTATATCTTGAGAAGCTCAATGAGAATCATCGTGATGCAGCCTCAGCCAATGAGGCTCATGAGAAATGAGTCAAGTGTCAGTACGATCGGTTTGTTTGTCCTCAGATTTTCTCTGAAGGTGATCTTGTCCTGGTCTATGATCAGGACAAAGATCCCCTGGGGGTAGGCAAGTTCAAACTCATGTGGTTCATATTTTTCATTGTGAAAGAGGTCTTGAAGAAGGTTTCTTACCGTCTGGTTGATTTTGAAGGAAATGGATTGGCAGAGCCTAGAAATGGGCTCTACCTCAAGAAGTATTACTCTTAGGTTGGTCACCTGGGTGACTTCTCGTACATATGTATAACTTATTATAATCATTTTTTCTTTTTTCTTTTTTGTATGTGTAGTTATTTATGTCTTCTTTTTCACTGTGGTAGATGTCAAGTGAATCAAAGGTGAATTTTGGGTTCGCGGATGGCACTAGCTGACACACTCGGAGGCTTGCCTCCATAGCTTGCGTGATTTTCACACCTGGAGGCCAGTTGTTTACTTTCGGAGGTATTTGTCTAGGTGACACTACAAACAATGTTGTTGAATACAGTGCAGTGATAGAATTGCTTCATGACGCTTTGTCACATGGCATTTCTCACCTTTGGGTCTACCTAGATACTCAACTAGTTGTGTACCTGTTAAATGAACTTTACCACGTTTATGATCCCACTTTGCACTGACATTTCCTTGGGGTACATCTCTTAGAACGTTACTTCAATTACGTTACATATATCCATGTTCCGAAGAGATTTAATCATATGATAGATACTCTAGATAATCTAATATTAGATTGGTATGTTGCACACACATAAAAGGAAAAGCACACACATACACATGTACATACATTTGTAAAAGATGTAATCCATAAGACAAAAAAGATGTATATATATATATATATATATCAAAAAGTGTCATGAGTACATAGGTGGGCATGAACGCCTCAAAAATAGTTTTCAATATACATCGTTGGGCTTTAATCCCTTAAAAATACATGTACAAAAGGTGCCCTCGACACATCAAAGGTCTATCCTATCTAAGCACTAGGCCTATTGGACCTACCATAATGCACAACGATGTTGTCCAAACGCCGGAATAGTTGGACCCATGTCTGTGGCACCCCTACTACATGAGGTTGCATAGAAGGGGGGAGATCCTCAATCTCAACCATAGGTACAGTGTGAGTGAGTGCAGTGAGGTTGCACTCTACTTGTCTC
>ML800432.1:140829-190490 GCA_009831015.1 Picea engelmannii
GGGGGGGGGGGCTACAACTGCTGGTCCTCCAGCTGTTACTGGTCCTGCCTTTGGTTGAGGAAGTCACCAAGTCCTTGTGAAGTCCGCTGGGAACACAGGTCCCACATCTGTACATAGAAGATACACAAGAGTCAATACTATATATACTTATAAATATGATATATATAAAAATAATTAAAAATTAAATAACTTTAAAATCATGTTACCTATCTCACCTCGCTCCTCGTGAGGAGGCATGGGCATGTCCGGATCTCTGGAGACATTGATCCTGGTGTAGGGGTAGTCCTCGATCATCAGAATTTGTCATGCCCACCAATCGAAGAACTTGTCGTCGAAGGCCTCTATGGTCCTCCCTCCACCCTGTTGTGGAAACAATGTTGCCCACCTTCATATCACTGGGAAGGAGGCCACATGCCCCCATACCATCTCTCTGGGAGTGAGACTTGGTACCCTCTCAAAGAATAAGTAACATAGAATCATACCAAACCTGAAGTTCTTGTTAGTACGCTGCCTACACTCTGTCAGTTGTCTCTTCATGTACATAATCATGGTCGTGCTCCAGTAAAAAATATGTGCCTTCTGACACTGAATGGAAAAGTGCATGTTTTGTTGGATCATGTTGTCATTGATGCCAAAGGATTGATGTCAAATGTCAAAGGATTGATGTCAAAATTCAAAGGAACAATGTCTTATCATAGTACATTGATGTAGTGATTGATGGATCATGTATTGACTTTGATGTCAATGGATTGATAGTGGATTCATAGTCGTATGATGTCATATATGGAGATGGATCAACGAGTTTCCATTGATATATAGTTGGATTAATATAAATATGACTTATTATTGTCTTGACATAGTTGATAGAAAGTACAAATGGATGAACTCCAAAGTGGTCCCATTATGGTGAAAGCCCTCACGGGAAGATTCTTTGCAGTTGATTTATCCTAGAAGTATGGTTAGATAACCCATGCTTAGTTGTGGAATAATGAGATGAAGATCAGTGAATTTGTCAGTGAAACAATCCTAGATGGATATTTCTTGTCATTCCATTTCCGGTGGTATGTAGAACGTCACATAACTCCTCATGGTTTGAGAGTTGTGGCCTTACGAAGTTGGAGGACCCTCATATGATGGCTAGAAGCCCCAAAAGGTCAAATAAGTCAAAGTGCTTACAAAGAAGAAATTATTTAAATAATAAAGTGAAGTGACAAAGTCAAAGAGGATTATTTAAATAATAAGGTAAATGGAGAACCTTATAATTATGGAAAGTGGTTATAAGAGGGTTAACCCTAAAATGAGGAAAGTGGGTTAAGTGGTCAAGTGGCTATTGGATATATGGACAAGTGGAAAATTGGGAAAAGTTGGACAAAGTGGCTATGTGGACAAAGTGGCCAAGAAGATGCTTCTAAGGAAGCTACTTGGAGAGTATAAATAAGAGGTAAGGGTCTCTTGTAAAAATATCTCTTGAGCATATATTGAATATATATTCTAAGAGAGAAATTGACTGGAGGATCTCATGGATGCATAAAATGTTTTTGTAAGTCTGAGATATTTATGATGAAGGAGTACGCAAGCAACAGTGGGCCTGAGAGTGTACATATGTGGGTTGCAGTGAGCCATAGTGCGTACACACGTGGGTTGAAGGAGGACAGAGTGCGTACAATTGGAAGAGGATCATGAAGACTTGAGTGTGAGATGATGTCAAGCTCTTGAAGGTTGAAGCAACTTCCAAATCTGCATTATATGGGCTCAAATCTGCCATAGAAACTCTGGTATGGTTACATAGTTGTCTTGATGAATACTCTTGCTTATTGTATGTGTTATCATTGAAATTTCGTCCGCAAATGGTTACAAGAATTCAACATCGTCAAACAGTTATGAAGTCATCCATGGACCTGAATTAACACAAAAGCATTCATAAAAGGTCAAAAAACTATAAAAATAGTGAAAAAATTGAAGGGCGCTATGAAGACATTGGGCACGCGCGCACATGCGCGAAACAAAAACACAAGATTCATGCACATGCGCACGATGCACGACTGTTGTCGCAAAAAGCTGCACACCTGAGAAACAACGCATTTATGAGAGTGGTCAGCCTCCCACCCACTTCTGGTTGAACTTCCAATTTGATTTGACACTCAAATCTGGACTGGATTCGACTAGATGACTGGTCAAAGACCTAGAAATGCCCTAATTAGCCTCTTTACACACTACAAACTAGTTGAACAATAGCTCAAAGGAATTTTATAAAAAGGCCATGGATACACTTCATTTTTCAAGGAATTCAAAGAAAATTTATGCTGCCATTATTCTCTTGAGGACTCTTCTCTCCTTGCCAAGAGTATACTTGCATCATTGCATTAGGCAATCCATCTCACCCCTTGAGTGGATTAGCAAAGAATTCTTTCACCATTTTCTTTTTCTTTTTCAAAGTTGTAAGAAGAGCTTATTTGTGGGGGTCCAAGAGCCCTCCCTTGGAGGAAGAAGGGACTCATAGTCCCCTTGCTTCTCGGTGTTTTCTTTCACTAATATCAGCCTTATCATTGGTGACATGGGTCTCATTGTTTCTTTTATCCTTATGTCCCTATGTTTATAAATTTAGTTGTTGTTTTATTTCTTAGTTTACTTCTTAGTTGTTGTTTTATATTTCTTTTTCTAACCCTTTTCCTTGCAGCTATCTTGCTCAACAAACCCAACTGAGCTTGCAAGCACCTCTATTTTGCTCACTAAGGTGAAAAAAGAGGCACAACAGATTGGCGACTCCACTGGGGAAAGGTATCAATTTCCTACCCCATTTGGGTTTTTCTAGCTCTTCTTTTAGTTTATTTAACTTGCAGGTGCATTAACTGGCCTAAGCCGACGTGCCAATCATCCAATTCCAAGGTGAATTGAGAGAATTCAATCCAGAATTTTCATTCACGACCGTGTGTCACCTGTGCATGGGTTTTTAGGCCCACAGACGCACATTGTGCACACATGCGCTCAAGTCACAGTTTTGTTCTGTGCACGTGCACTTATTGATTATTTTCTATTTGTGCACATGCGCTCTATGCGCCTCTGTCTCCACTGAGACCCGCACATCTGTGCAAAAATTCACATTGTAAAGTTGTTGAGATGTGGGGAAGGCCATTTTCCTTCTTAAAAATGATTTCAAGCATGTTTTAAAGCTACACCACACTTAGTCCCCTCATCGTATAAAGGGGTTAGTCAAAACACATAGGCACTTAGGGGGTTAAAATTAATTTCCTCTTTTGCTTTCATTTTTGCCACATGGATGGCTTGTTTTAACTCACAATATAAGTTGGAAATCATTTTTAATAACATTTAACTTGCATTGGGACTAGAAGTTGGATAAAAATCGCTTAGTATGCTCTTCTCTCGCGCCTTCAAGTGACCTTGAGAATCAAAAAAAGATTGTGAAACGATTTCATCTCCCTTAAGAACATTAAAACCATTAGGAGAGGACAACAACCCTTCTTGGGACTCTTCTTAGTTTATTTTTTCAAACACATCTTAATATTGTAACGGGCCTATACATGCCCACATGCTACAAAGATAGGATAGTGTTGAAATTTGCTTTCTTAGATCAAATCACTAGGGAAGTTTAAAGGTTTTTTAACGGGCCCATACATGCCCACATGATCAATCTAGGATAGTTTCAAATATTTTCTTAGATTACATCACAATAGGGAGTTAAAGGAATAGTAACGGACCCACATGTCCACATGCTAGCTTCCTAGGGACTTTTGAATTATGCAAGGTTGTACCAAAGGCACTTAGTTAATTAGGTAATCAACACTTGAAAGGACCAAATGAAGCCCACATGCAACAAGGTGACACCTAATTCACTAAAAAATGGCACACTTTCACTCACACACAAAAGTCACTTATCACTCATATAGATTCTTCTTGAAATGTGGAGGTCAAAGTAAGTTTCCTCCAAAGGGATTCTGAAAACACCCCACCATTTTCTTGACGAAACTATCCACTCCCATTTTAATTCAATGAGGTTGGTTCACACCCCCAACCTCAAAACAACTACATATAATTTTTTTCTAAAAACTCACTAAGTTTTCCTCCACAGGAGGTGCCAAAGGAAATTTTTTAGTCTAGGTGGGATTTCGGGGATAGGCATCCAAATAACTCCCCATTACCTAGTTCTTACATTTGTCAAAACCATAGAAGTTGTCAAATAGGGAACTGAAAATCCTCCAAGTCAAGTGTTCCTAACACCATAAGGCAGGGAGATACCCGTGAAGGGTTGAAGGCCAAGGTCCGGTTGTTCTGTGCATCCCCCCTTGAGGCACCCACCTCTTGGACGGGATCCAGCCCGTGACGTATTTCTGAGGCTGAAAATCTAAATGCCACACTTTGACCAAGGTACCTAGTGACCAAATTTTAGGACATCTACCCAGGTGGCAATTGTGGGCTGCAATTGCACCTTGATTGGATTTTGTGTGGCTATTGGGAAATATTGCCAGCTCTTTTGGGATATGCCCCCTTTACCCCTCATTATAACCAATTATTTCATCCTTCACTAGTTTCTCTTCCGGTGACTTCAGACCTCACTGTTGAGTACTATTGGAAGGTCCAGTTCTATTTGAGAGGAAGGACGTTACATCTTCTAGGACACAAGCATTTTTTTTCTTTTGATTCCCCATGCGGACAAAACCCACTTATCCACATATATGCATCTTTTTCAAAACACTTTATGTATGATGAACTTCTGACTACATTTTGATTTGGATATATATATTGTGTAAAGTTAAAAATTTGCAACACAAAGGCTCTTGTTTCTTTATTACTCTCACCGCCATTTGCACACATTCACTCATCTAGTCAGACATCATAGGGGACCCATAGAATCCCCATCATTCACGATGCTTGCTATACCTCCCTCCTATCTTAGAGGGAGTGTCTAGTCTTGCCCACTCATCGACACCACCTTCACACACTCCTGTGAGTGCTACTGTTTCAGGATCAACTTTGCTTGGTTCCACATTACTTGGGTCCACTTCCTAAGGTCCTCCGTCCACTCTCTCTCCTTTACATGGAAGTGGGGGACCAACTTCCTCTCAAGGGGGAAGTACCAACCCACCTAGCCCCCCTCAAGGGTCAAGTTCACATCACACTCACACCATGGCTGGAGCTAACCCTTCCCCCCACTACAAATGCCATATTTGGCCTCTCTCAACATACTAGATCTAAGCAAACTCACCAATGATCCTATATTGCATGACCCCACATGGCCTGCAATGCCCACCAAACTACCTTTAGACATACCGAAGTTTGAAGGGAAGGCAGGCGATGACCTTGCCAACCACATCATGAATTTTCACATATGGTTCTCTTCCAACAACATTATGGATGATTCCATTAGACTACGATTATTTCAACGCACACTCACTGGCCCATCGGCCAAATGGTATGTAGATGAAAAATCAGGGTCCCATGTGACTTTTGAATCCTTGGCCAAAGAATTTTTGACCTTCTTCCAATTACCAATCCGCCATTACAATGGTCTGGAACTACTCTCTAATTTCAAACAAACCTCAGCCACACATATCATTGATCACATTCACGAGTGGCGTAGGTGACGTAGAAACCACCAAACAACAGTGTCTTGACTGGTTTCTTAGATCACTTGTCTCTCTCCTCGATAAGGATGTAGCTTCCACCTTCCCTCAATATAAAGAGGAAGCCATCAGTAAGGCTCAACAGTATGACCTCATCTATGCACAGTTAGGGTACTTATACACTGTACTTTCTAATCTCCCAAAACCTGTGCCATTTGGCCAAGACAAACCCGAGATGTCTCACTCAGTAGACAGACTGATTGGTAACACCACTCACCACGGTCCACAACCCCAACAACCACCAATGTATGCAAAACCTCAATACCCGTCAGCATATGAGGGCACTTCTTATTATCCCCCACCCCCTTATCAACAACCATACCCTATTGCTATGCCTCCACCCATCAGTGGGCCACTGTCGGCACCCCCCATACACCCACCTATTCAAACAAGTTCTGGTACCCCCTCTACCTTAGCTTATAGTACTAGTAAAAGAACCACGCCTTCTTATGTACCTTACGGATCGTTACCACCACAGAATCCGTACTTTCCATTTCCTGGTCCCCCACAACCCATGGCTCCCCCATATCCTCATACTGGGGTGAATTTTGTTCAACCCTCTCCCGTTCAGCAATATCAAAATTTTGAACAACTGAATACGGAAAATCTGACCCATCCGTCGAACAATGGCAAAAAGAAAGGACGAAACAGGAACAACAACAACCTTGGTCAAGGCGGGAATCAAGCCCAGCAGAACCAACCCACTGGGGGCAACCAGAACCAAGGGAATCAGAACCCCCAGGGGGGAAATAATAATAGGCATCAAGGGAGAAATAACAATATTGTTAAAACCAACTTCCCTTGTGCCCTTTGCAGTGAGTTCGGCCATTACACTCATCATTGCCCCAAATCGCTAATTTCAAATGGTTGAAAGACTCAGGCAGTCTACCCAATCCCCCAGCACCACCTGCCCCTCAGCAGGCACCACAACAATACATGCAACAACCCCCCCTGCCATGTTGCAGAATCCTATTCCACACCAAGGTGTGATAAACACCCAACGAGATGCACAACAACCCCCACCTCAGGTGGGACAGTACCTCAACCCCAACAATCCAGCAAATCGCACAATCCTCCTCACTAGTGAGGAAGAAATCTTTCTGCAAACATGTAATCGTCAGTATCATGCACCTGCTGAGTCTCCTCCCATCCCTCCAGAGAAAAATCCTACACCAACAGAAGCCTCATTGGTGATCCCTCACCCTAACATAGAGCCACCTCTTCACATCCCTCACATCCCATTACGCAAGAATGTCCACAACCCACAGGCTTGGGCATCTCATAACTATAGTTTGGTTGATGACTTAGCACAATCCACGACTTCCATGTCAGTCTTAGAAGTCCTTCAGACTTGTCCCACTCAGCGGAAATCATTACTTTCCGCCTTGGGGGTAGTCGACCCTGTAGATACTCGACTCATTACATTTGATCTCGACAGCAGAGAACCTCGCCTTCCCACCTTGATTGCTTTTCAAATCCCAATAAAAATACAGAACATCATAGTTCATCAGTGTATCATCGATGAAGGTGCATCTACATTCATTATGTCCAAATTAGTATGGCAGAAACTTGGTTCCCCCAAACTCATACCCTCTGCCATTACCTTACGAGCATATGACGAACGACCATCGTCTCCTGAAGGGCTCTTCCAAAATGTCCCCGTAGAACTTGGGGGAAAACCATTCTCATCGACATTGAAGTTATCGATGCCCCACTCAATCATAATATCCTGTTTGGTCGTAGCTACATGTACACTATGAAGGCAGTTGCCTCTTTCTTCTTTCGCACAATGATGTTCCCCCATAATGGGAAGATCATTACCATTAAATAGGTCTCACATTATGAGCCTAACCCATTTTCCAACATCGATAACATTCTTCCTCTCATCCACACGAGTCACGATGCATACCCAGTCGTTGAGATGGTCCTGGAATTTTCAAGGATCCATCATTGTTAGGAACTTACCATGGAGTACCAACGCTCCTTCATCCTTCCAATCAAGTATGGGTCATATCATCTAACACAACTAACATAGAGGATACCCTTCCTCCTAGGGAGGATTCTATCATCTATGACGTCCCACTAGTCACAGAACTTCCCCCTCACAAGCCTCCTGCGAACTTGTTGACCTCACCAGTCCACGATTCCACCTCCCCCCAAGGACATATCCTAGTTTGGGAGATAGTTCCCCAAGCCATCACTCAAATCCCCTTCTTTTACCCTCCACTGGGCATCGAAGCTTTCCAAGTAGCCGCAACGCTTACCCTCCCTAATATGGTGTTAGCAATCCCAGTTTGGTATTTACATCCACCCAAGATGGTCCCTCGACCATCCCTTCCCCCCCAAATGGAAGGAATCCCAAAGATGATTCCCATACTTACTCCCACCATACCTTCTACACCCCCACTCACTACCCCCCCTGCCACAGCTGGGGGTAGGAGAAAGAAAAAGGAGCCCACAGCTCCACTTCCTCTGCACATCCAACCCCCTTGCATGCTATGTGAGAAAGATGGACACCAAACCAATAACTTCCCATCCCTACCAGAGTTACGGAATTTGATTCCAGTAAATCAAAATCCCTCAATGCTCGCCAGTACTGTCACTACTACCCCCCATTCAAGTAGTAAAGGGTTGCAAACCAAATTCAATTTCACTAGATGTTCAGAATATGGCCATTATACCCACCATTGCCCAGCATTACCGCGCTTTCGACAGACATTAGCAGCAGTACGCCAAAGCTTCCAGAGCAACCCCAGTCCTACTAAGTCATCCTTACCAAACATCACTGACATCCATTATGTCACCACTTCAGTCAATGAACATATGAGATGCCCTTGCTCTCTATGTGAATCATTAGATCATTTTACATACTAGTGTCCTATGATCATTGAATACAGGCAACACCAATTGACTTTGCTTCACAGACCCACAGAGTCAATAGTTGACCTTACCTCGTCACTAGAGGTTATTCATGTCATTTCTCCCGAACTTGAGGCCCTTCCAACACCTCCATGGTTCTTAGATGACTTATCCGAGGATTCACCCCCCAATCCCCCCAACTCTCCCGCTCATTTCCCTACAGAAATTTTACACCCAACTACCACGAGTACTCCTCAATACTTCGATATTTGGTTTATGTCGAGTGAACCATCACCATCTCCTTGCATCATTCCCCCTGCTTCTTCATCACCAGGGGGTAGCCACACAACCACAGTGACCGATATCACTCTTCACGACCTCTTGTATTCCCGTCACTTGCACTGTGATGAGGAAATACTTGAAGAGTTAAACAACCCTGACTACCCATGGGATGCACTACACCACCACACACTCTTCTTTCCACAGGAAGCCTCCATGCCTCCTAACCAACACCCCATCTACACGGTCAAAACCAAGGATTTTATCCCATCAAGACCTATTGACTGGTTCAAAAACCCCATTCTTGCCCCTGATGTTTTTGAAGAAGGAAACATGGCCAACATTTCCTCGACCATTAAAATCGACATTTCCATCAAAAATGGCATCATCGAGGAAATCATTATTGGAGCTGCCTGCACTCCTCAAGAAATCACTGCCTATACAGCCCTCTTCTAGGAATATAGGGATATTTTTGCCTAGTCATACAAAGAAATGCCTGGCCTCGATCCCTCTATCGTCGAACATCGCATCGACACCTAGCCCGACATTACACTAGTTCGTCAAAAACAATGACCGCTGCACCCATCCAAAGCAACATCCATCAAAGCCGAAATTGACAAATTACACGCTGTCGGGTTCATTTACCCCATCGCCTATACATCATGGGTTTCCAACCCTGTACCCATTAACAAAAAATATGGCACTATCCATGTCTGCACGGACTTTCATGATCTCAATCACGTGTGTCCAAAAGACAACTTTCCAACGCCTTTCATCGATCAAATTATCGACGACTGCGCAGGCCACGAGGATCTATCCTTCATGGATAGTTTCTCTGGTTATAATCAAATTCAAATTCACCCAGCTGATCAGTGCAAAACCACATTCACTACCCCTTGGGGTACTTTTTCATATCATGTCATGCCTTTTGGCTTAAAGAATGCTGGTGCAACTTTCCAACGGGCTATGACATACATTTTTCACGATCTAGATCATATCATCCTCGCATACTTGGACGATCTCATAGCTCGATCCAAGAAACGCACCCAACATATTGATGATTTGTGAATCATCTTCCAATGGTGTCGTCGGTACAACATCCACTTGAATCCTCTCAAGTGCGTTTTCTGCGTCACCGCGGGACGCCTCCTCAGATTCATCGTTTCTCAAAGTGGTATTACCATGGACCCCCTCAAATTCCAAGCTATCACCGAAATTCCACCTCCCCAAAATTTACGTCAACTTTAGAGACTACAAGGAAAGGCTAACTTTCTATGGAGATTTGTCCCCGACTATGCCATTCGCTCCCACGGTTTCCTTTGCATACTACGTCATGACATCCCATTTCACTGGGATGAACATGCCCAACATTCATTTGACTATCTTAAAATGGTGCTCTCCAATGCCCCTTTAATTAGTGCACCTAACTACAATCACGATTATATCCTCTACGTATCAGCATCAGCTGTTTCAGTAGCAGGAGTTCTCGTTCAGCTAGGTGATGACAATCGTGAGCATGTCATTTATTACATTAGTAAAAACCTCTCAGGGCCACCTTTGAAGTATAAACACGAAGAGAAACTAGCTCTTGCAGTCGTCCTCGCAGTCCAGAAACTGCATCACTGCATTCTTCTTTACACAACTAAGGTTGTAGCAGATTCCAACCCGATGCAATACTTGCTCAGTCGTTGGCAAATTAACAGAAAATTTGCTCGATGGATCATTATCCTTCAGGAGTACGATCTTGAATTTTCAACACCCAAGAGCAAGAAAGCCCTCATTCTCACCGAACTTGTCATGACCCTCCCCTTTGACACAACCAATACCCCCGTCAATACCGACTTTCCTGATGAACACCTCTTTTACATCACTTCAGATGATCCTTGGTATGACGACCTCCTCGTCTACCTCCGAACTCAAAAATTCAGTAACCACCTTTCATGAGATGATCGTCATCGTATTCGCCATGAGGCCCCCCACTACCTCCTCATCGGAGACATCTTATATTGGTGAGGGGTCGACACCATTCTTCGTCGATGCCTGACCATCGACGAAGCCGATACAGTCTTGAATGACTACCACAGTGGCACATGTGGGGGCCATCTTTTAGGAATATCCACTGCTCAGAATATTATCCGAGCAAGTTATTTTTGGCGTACCTTGTTTCACGATTGCATTCACGTTGTGAAACGATGCGAGAAGTGTCAGCTTTACGCCAACAAAGCCCGAGCACCACCTTCTCTTCTTCATCCAGTCATCATTACCGACCCTTTTTGTAAATGGGGAATTGACTTCATGACTTGTAATCCCCCCTCCAACAATGGTCACAAATACATTGTTGTCACAGTCGATTACTGTACCAAATGGGCAGAAGCTATGCCCACCTTCAACAACACCGCTGACACCGCAGTGCATTTTTTCTTTAACCATGTCATATCTCACTTTGGAATACCATTCCAACTTGTTTCCGATCATGGGAAACACTTCGAGAATGAGATTTTCATCGAACTCTCATCTCGGTTAGGATTCTCTCATGAGTTTGCCTCACCATATTATCCTCAGTCTAACGGACAGGTTGAAGCAGTTAACAAGGTCCTCAAGACCATGTTACAACACATGGTTAATAGACATAAGACCAATTGGCATCATATTTTATTTTCTGCGCTATGGGCTTACCGTACGGCTCTGAAAACAACTACTAGTTTCATACCATTTCATCTAGTCCATGGGGTTGAGGCCACTCTTCCCATCGAGTGCGAAATTCCCACCCTATGCACTGTAATTGAGCTATTACCCGACACTTCTCCAATGCAATAGCACTTGCTGAACTTAGAGTCTCTCGATGAAGATCATCGATCTTCATTACAGAACAATGAGGCAGCTAAAAAATGATCAAAGGCTACCTTTGATCGACATGTCAACCTTCGCTCATTTTGCGAAGGCGACCTAGTCCTGGCTTACGATATCGCTCATGATACCTTTGTCCATGGAAAATTCGAGTCACTCTGGCATGGCCCATACATTATCCAACATTGCCTCACCAAAGGCGCATACATCCTGGCCTCTCCCAAAGGCCTCTCTCTCAAAGAACCCATCAACAGGTTATACTTAAAGAAATTTTATGATTAAACATAGTCATTCTACTTTAGGTTCTTTTATTTATCGTGTTTTTAATCTTTTTTCCATCCCTCATGTCTAAACTATCATTTTTGCTATTGACAGATGCTTCCCCCACCAGCCTACCACATCGGTTACGCTGACGACACTAGTCATTGGACACAAAATCTCGCTTCAGCCGCTTGGGCTCTCTACACCCCCTCACATGAAATGCTCCATTCGAGCGGCATATGTTTGGGTTCAGCGACCAACAACCAAGACGAATACACTGTCATCATTGGCCTCTTGGCCGATGCCCAGCATCATCGTATTTGTCACCTTAGTGTCTTCCTCGACTCTCACCTAGTTGTCCTCCAGCTCAACAATGTGTACCGCATACGTGATCCTTGCCTCTTTCACAAATACCTGTAGGTTAGACTTTTATCTCGACATTTTGATTCCATTACATTTACACATATTCCAAGGCAATTGAATCAAATTACAGATAACCTAGCTAATATTGTGTTAGACTGGCATATATCACATCAAGCTACCTCTACACATACATAAACATATCAACAACCTGTCACAGCATATATATATTAGAAATCATCAATACATTAACAAAATACATGTAAACACCACATAGATCTCAAAATGTATACTCATGTATATATCGAATGGTCTACAGTGCCATCCAAATGTTTACATACAAAAATACAAGTATCTACAGGCTAGTGAAGCACCTCGGTGCAAAATGGGCTTACCAGCCTATATACAAAAATACATCAATACATAGAGCACCACTCAAGGTGCCTCTAGAGCACCACCGCCTGCCCCTCCCTCGGGCAGTGGTTTCCCACCCCCTACTGGTCCCTCTTGCCCCAGAGGTAGTTATCTGGTCATCGCAGCACTAGCTATTGTTGCCCGTTGTATCATGGCCCGCCATGGCGGCGAAATCCCCACACACTACTCCAGGATGCCCTCATCCTAGATGCGAGACCACATGCCCTCAGGCACGCCCTGTAGCACCGCCTCCAAGCGACGGCGTATGTCCTCAAAATCTACTCTAGCATCTGCTGGAGGGGCATGTGCTGGCCCAACACCAGGGTCATCGAACCGGCATCCTCACTACTCTCTCTAGATCAGTAGTCCTTGCCGTAGCGTCCTCACACTAACGTCTCTCTCCAACCCGCGACCCTCCCCACGGTGGTCTCTCCGGCTCCTGACGAGCCGGTGCTCTTTGCAACTCCACCTCGCACCCGTGAGGTGCCACATCTACACATAAAAACAAACAACAAATAGTATCAGTATTTATATCAAACATCGATATCATGCTATCTCACAAAAACATACATATCAAAATCATCAAGATACCTCGATGGTCAAAAAACTCCCTTGGAGGTAACACCATATTTGGATCCTCCGGGAAGTCAACCCTAACATAGGGTTACTGCAATATCACCTATGGCATCTGCCGCCACACCTGTGCCACCTCAGCAGTAAATAAGTGGTCTCCCTCGCCACCACCATGGCGAAGCAAAACAGTCGACCACCATTTTAGTCACGGCTCTCGCGCCCTAGGCGCACCCAATAAAATCCTCGGGCGCAACATAGGCACCCTCTCCAAAAACCAGGCCACTAGGATGGACCCGAAGGCAAGCTCTCTAGTATCCATGGATCGAAAGTTGTCCAGCTGCCATACCATCCTGGCCTACAGCGTAAGCCCCTAGGCGAAGTGATCGCTGGCCAACACTCTCTCCATCACAATCAGTTGGCCACCACTGATCCGCTGCGTCACCAGAGACCCATAAACTCTCACAATCATCACTGCTATGTAGTGATGCGTTAGGGCATCCATCATCCCAATGCTCACGATAGTGCCAGACATAAATTTCGGCCCCGAACAGTATCTTCAGCCAACTGTCGCTAGCGACACATCCCTCGGTAACACCGGCTCCACCGGTAGGGGCATTCCCCGAAATGGAAGCCCAGTCAAAAAGTACACATTCTCCACCACAGTGAAGGCAATCTACTCTCCCCACACTATAAAGCAATGAAGGTCCGGACTCCACATCCAGATAAGAAACTACAGGAGATACTCCTGCGCCCGTATCAACGAGCACTCAAAGAACTTCAACAGCCCACAGGCTACCAAAGTTGCACGTACACCTAGCTCCTCAATAGCCATGGCATCTTACAGCTGGGACCAATCCCGCTCTCGCCAACCAACCAACATCGTGCACAATGCTCACCTGCAACCACATACAACAGTCCTAAGTTAGCCAAATGGACCATAAACAACATTAAAACAATAAGTTTACACCCGTCAACCTTTCCTCCAAGGCGCGGCTGTTTAAACCCACAAGCGTGCACAAGTGCGCGCCTGTTCACTCCATAGGCGCACACGTATGCGTGCCTATTCATTACACAAGCGTGCACTCAGACGTGCCTATCCTTCCTATAGGCGCACATGCATGTGCACCTGCTCAACTTACAGGCGTGCTTTAGAGCGCGCATGTCTAATACACAGCCACGCACATATGCGCAACTGTGCAGCCAACAGGAATGCACATAGAGTGCGCCCTTTACACCCTTACCAGTGCCCCCATGTGTGCCTATCCGGTGGGTAGGCGTGTATGTGTGTGCGCCTACTTCTGGATCGCCCGTACATGTGGGGCCCACACTCATCAAACCCTCTGTATGGCCCTCCGTATAGCCCCTGCCCAAAAAATGAAACCCTAATTCTATGCAAGATGATCAAACCACTAACCTAAAGCTCGCTAGTCCTCGATCAGATGCCTCATCCTCCCAGAATCTCCAAATCTCCTCTAAATACTTCTCGTCCAGTCACTATAGAAGCAAGTACAAATGAGGTGGCAATGTGGGCCCTACAGCTATATATAGGCCTTTTTTGCCAAAATTCCACTCACCATTCCGAGAGCTCCGGGTGTCCATTTCTTGATCCATCTTCAGCCACGGGGTCATCATCCCTTCATCTACATCATGAAAGTCCCTGGGTCTCTTTTCATCTTGAGCCCCTGGGATGCCATTTTTCATACCCTGACCAGGTACGCATGCGCATATTCAAAATTATCAAATACATGCTCATATATTCAATTCTCTTAAGATATTGTTCACGTCGGGTATTTGGTTTTCATGTGTGCAGGTACTTGGTCATCATACATCAACACAACCCCTTCAGGTATATACTCAGCACTGGCATGTAGTCATTCCCTCTAAATCTCACTTACATTTCTAGTCACACCCTCTAACATTTGCCTCTAGGATTCCCATTTTCGGCTCTGTAGTACCAACACCTCCATTTGCATCTTCGGTACTGTCACCCGGTAGCACTCTTACCCACATGAGTTGTCCCATTCATAGCACCCTTTTGCGCTTTTGACACTCATGCTGTTTTTCAAAAACCCTTTAGGGATGGGAGTCCTGATAGTCTTACATCATGTCGCGAATCAACCACATACTCCTTCTCCTCTTTTTTCTAGCTTTCCCAACGGACTCCCAGATTATCTCTTCACAGTTCTATTGTTGGTCTGCACCTCTGCAGTATCATGAACCCTCCATTTCATCCACAATCAGTTTGCCCATTTGCAAATTTCCCTTCATTTCACCTACCTCATACAGAAACCCACCCATGGGGCCCCCACCCTCCACCAGTTCTCTGAGCAAATTGTGCCTTACCCGGGCCAACCATCTCACATTGGGGAACCCGTTTCTGTATTTGTACACTTATCCCAAATTATTCTTTATTTATTGTACAAACGACTTTGTTTCCCGCAGTTACATTACCTTTTTTTCGTCACCTTTGGCGAACTTTTCCCCTTTTTGGAAAAACGCAACCCATGTCACCCTTGGTTGGGGCACTATTTATCATCTACCCTTGACGACATCGTCCATATCTTCAAAGTACCCCACAAGCCACTTAGCTCTGCCCTCTGAGTTTATTCACTTTGTCCCGCCTATGGCACCACTTATCCCTTATCTTGTTGTCCCCCTAACCCTCGACCTCGTTGAACAACTGTGGCCACTTTTATCTCACATATACTCCAACCAAGGGCAGTCTTGAGTCTTCCTACATCTTGACTTCGTCCATGTACCTCCTCCACTTCCTAACTTCACCTAGTAGATTTCACGAAGCCATTTGCTTCTGGGAGTCGCGTCCCCCTTTTTGTCGACATCAACACAGTTTTCTAGAAGGGCAATAGTATCTTGATTCTCATTACCCATCCAATGAGAGATCTCGGATGGCACAGGGAGAACCACAAATTTCTCCCTACTATCGTTGACCCCCATAAAATTTGACGTCAACACTTTCTCATGTTACGGTGGGTCTTACTTTGCGACTATTGCAGTTAGTTCTTGTACTTGTCGAGGACCTCTGAACTTGGCTAGGCTATCAATGCCTACAAAATCCATGATACTTCTTACAGATGTCACTGCCTACTATTCATATTATGTTCCTCTGCTGAATTGTCTTCTTCCTTTATTTTTGACCGCTCCTAAGGGCACTGCAGTTGTCTACATCAACACTTCATTCCTCTTTTTTGAGTTACATGACATGAGCATGGGGCATGGCCACCTTGTTTGTACACAGTTTATTTTTTTACACACCTCATGGAAGGTTGGGTTCTACCGGTTCCTTTTTCCCTCCAATGGATCGCTCTAGACGATCCCACTATTTCTCTCTCTTACAACATCACTCTCAGTAGAAGAAACATTGATGGATTTCGAATATACGTATTCTCCTAACCTCATCCATCAGGGGGCATTTGTTATCACTGAAATTTTTTCTGCAAATGGTTACAAGAATTTAGCATCGTCAAACAATTATGAAGTCATCCATGGACCTAAATTAACACAAAAGCATTCATAAAAGGTCAAAAAACTATACAAATAATGAAAAAATTGAAGGGCATTGTGAAGACACTGAGCACACGCGCACATGCACGAAACAGAAATGCAAGATTCGCACACATGCGCACGATGCGTGACTATTGTCGTAAAAATCCGTGCACCTGAGAAACGACGCATTTATGAGAGTGGTAGGCCTCCCACCCACTTCTGGTTTAGCTTCCAAGTTGATTTGACACTCAAATCTCGACTGGATTCGACTGGATGGCTGGTCAAAGACCTATAAATGCCCTAATTAACCTCTTTACACACTACAAACTAGTTGAACAATAGCTCAAAGGAATGCTATAAAAAGGCCATGGATACACTTCATTTTTCAAGGAATTCAAAGCAAAGTTATGCTTCCATTATTCTCTTGAGGACTCTTCTCTCCTTGCCAATAGTATACTTGCATCATTGCATTGGGCAATCCATCTCACCCCTTGAGTGGATTAGCAAATAATTCTTTCACCATTTTCATTTTCTTTTTCAAAGTTGTAAGAAGAGATTATTTGTGGGGGTCCAAGAGCCCTCCCTTGGAGGAAGAAGGGACTCATATTCCCCTTGCTTCTCATTGTTTTTTTTCACTAATATCAGCCTTATCATTGGTGACATGGGTCTCATTGTTTCTTTTGTCCTTATGTTCCTATGTTTATAAATTTAGTTGTTGTTTTATTTCTTAGTTTAATTCTTAGTTGTTGTATTATATTTCTTTTTCTAACCCTTTTCCTTGCAGCTATCCTGCTCAGCAAACCCAACTGAGCTTGCAAGCACCTCTATTTTTCTCACTAATGTGACGAAAGAGGCGCAACAGTATGGTGAATGCTTAAGGCATTATTGGTATGGTTGTGGTGATATGGTTGTGTTGATTGATCGATAGAGTGAGCAACACTCTTATTTTTCAGTACTGATATGGTTGTCATAGTATATTGGTTACTTATGTTTGAGTAGCATTCATATTATATGGTTGAGCAGTACGAGTAAGTTGTTGGAGAGTTTGGATGTGTTGATATTGGTTATGGTATAGATTGGACAATGAAATACAAAAGTGAATGTGACTGAAGGCTACAGAGGATCTGAGGTTTTCATGTAGAGAAAACCCTAATTGTTCAGAAGGAATATGTAGAATGTAGTAAAGACAGGCCACGTACATACGCGAGTTGTACTATTGGTAGGGCACGTACATACCCGTGCTACACTATTGACAGGTCGCGTACCTATTGATAGATTTGTATATGTTGAGGAGTGATTCCTCTTCTCAATTGGTGTTGAGTTGTGTAAGTTGAGTCTTGCATTGTAGAGCTGGTGATCTTGTGGAGTTGTAACTCTATTCAATTGTTGATGATAACCCAAGGATTGTAATGCGTAATAAAAATAAAATTGTACATACATCTTGTGTTCTTTGTGTTCCTTCAACCTTGTGGTGATGACTTATTGATGATATGTGTTGCTGGTATATGTTGTTGATATATTTTCATATTTAACTGGTCATGACAATAATAAGTGATGAGTAAATGGTGATTGCTAACTAAGAATTTTTGTGAAGGAAAGTTGAAAAAGAGCCCTACACTGATTCACCCCCCCCCCCTCTCAGTGTGGTCGGTGTGTCCAACATTTGGTATCAGAGAAGGCCTTCACTATAAGCCTTAACAAGCTTGGAGGAGATCCATGGACACACAAATGGATGATGAAGTTCCAATCCTTGATGAGGAAAATTATTCTACATGGAGAATAGAAATGAAACTGGATTTGAAAGAAATAGGAGCAGGTGTTTGGAAAGAAACTTTTGGTGGATCAATTCCTTTGAAGAACAAGTCGAAGTTTGTAGCTCAAAGGGAAGAAAATAAGAATGATGCATTGGCTCTCAAGACCATTCTTAGTGGACTCTCAAGTTCTATCAAAGAGAGCATGGGACAATGCACTTCCACCAAGGATCTATGGCTAAAGCTAGAGAAGACATACTAGAGAAAAAAGGAAGACCTTGAAGACAATTCCATCAAGATCAATGAAGGTAAAGAATCTCCAAAAACCCTTGATTGCAATATTTCAAAATGTGATGATGTTGAATATTTCTCTACAAGTGAAGAAGAAAATCTATAAATAGTTTGTGTATAATTAGATGATAGTTATCCCATGGAAGACGTAGAAGAAGAACTGGCAGAGCTTAAAAGTAAGGTTGAATGGGGTCTATTTGAATACAACTATGACCATTGTTACATAGAATATAGCTATCTTTCTGAGAACACTAAAAGTTTCTTAAAAAGAATCAAAGGAACATATTGCCATCAAAGGAAATGCTCAAGGAACAAGAAGAAAGTAAAAAGACTCAATTAGAAGAAAAAGAAGAAGAGATCAAAAGACTAAAGAATGAAATAGAATGACATAAGAAGGTAGATGATGAGATTAGCAAAAGTCTGGAAGATAATGTCCATGTCAAGACCCAAATTGAATAAGCCAAAAGGATAGAGGAATTACTAAAGAATCAAGTAAATAAAAAGGAAGAGTCATGTCATAAGTTGGAAGCTGAAGTTGTTGATCTTAGAAAGAAAGTCGAGAAGTCAAACAAATTCTTGAATAGCTCAACAATCCTGAATGGGATATTGGATAGTCAAAGATCACCAAATGATAAATCAGGTCTTGGATACAACAAAGAAGCTATACATGTTGAAGCAAGCACCTCAAAGAAGCATGAGGTAAATCCATCACTCTCAAAGGATGGAAATAATGTTGCAAGTCAACCATATACACAAGGCAAGAAAAGTTTCAAAAGAATAAAGAAAGGAACACATCAAGAATCCATATTTACACCTTAAAGAAGAGAGACACCTTCAAGATGGACACCAAAGAAACGGTATGAAAATGTTTTTCATGGTCACTTGATTGATGTCAAAATTCAAAGGATTGATGTCAAAGGAACAATGTATTATCATAGTACATTGTTGTAGTGATTGATGGATCATGTATTAACCTTGATGTCAATGGATTGATAGTGGATTCATATTCATATGATGTCATAGATGAATATGAATCAATGATTTGTCCTTGATATATAGTTGGATTGATGTAAATATGACTCATTATTGTCTTGACATGGTTGATAGGAATTACAAATGGATGAAATCCAAAGTGGTCCTCTTATGGTGAAAGGCCTCGCGGGAAGACACTTTGTGGTTGAGTTATCCTAGAAGTATGGTTAGAGAACCCATGCTTAATTGTGGAATAATGAGATGAAGATCAGTGAATTTGTTAGTGCAACTATCCTAGATGGATATTGCTTGTCATTCCATTTCCAGTGGTATGTAGAACATCACATAACTCCTCACGGTTTGAGAGTTATGGACTTACGAAGTTGGAGGACACTCATATGATGGCTAGAAGCCCCAAAAGGTCAAAGAAGTCAAAGTTCTTACAAAGAAGAAATTATTTAAATAATAAAGTGAAGTGACAAAGTCAAAGATAATTATTTAAATAATAAAGTAAATGGAGAACTTTGTAATTATGGAAAGTGGTTATAATAGGGTTAGCCCTAAAATGAGGAAAGTGGGTTAAGTGGTCAAGTGGCTATTGGATATATGGACAAGTGGAAAATTGGGCAAAGTTGGACATAGGTGACTATGTGGACAAAGTGGCCAAGAAGATGCTTCTAAGGAAGCTACTTGGAGAGTATAAATAAGAGGAAAGGGTCTCTTGTAAAAATATCTCTTGAGCATATATTGAAGTTCTATTCTAAGAGAGAAATTGACTGAAGGATCTCATGGGCGCATAAAAAGTTTCTATAAGTCTGATATCTTGACGTCAAAATTTCAGAAGTTCATAAACCCTAGTTTCTGAAGGAGTACACGAGCAACAGTGGGCTAGAGAGCATACATACGCAGGCTGCAGTGAGCCAGAGCGCGTACACACGCGAGATGAAGGAGGAAAAAGTGCATACAGTGATATGATGCCAGGCTCTTGAAGGCTGAAGCAAGTTCCATATCTGCATTCTATGGGCTCATATCTTCCATAGAAACTCTAGTATGGTTACATAGTTTTATTGATGAATACTCTTGATTATTGTATGACGAATTCTTAAGGCATTCTTGGTATGGCTGTGGTGATATGGTTGTGTTGATTGATTGATAGAGTGAGTAGCACTCTTATGTTTTAGTACTGATATGGTTGTCATAGTATATTGGTTACTTATGTTTGAGTACCATTCATATTATATGGTTGAGGAGCATGAGTAAGTTGTTGGAGAGTTTGTATGTGTTGATATTGGTTATGGTACAAATTGGACAATGAAATACAAAAGTGAATGTGACTGAAGGCTGCAGGGGATCTGAGTTTTTCATGGAGAGAAAACCCTAATTGTTCTGAAGGAATACACAGGTTGTAGTACAGACAGGCCGCAAACATACACGAGCTGTAATACTGGTAGGGCACTTACATATGCTTGCTGCACTACTGACAGGTCACATACCTGTTGACAGATTGGTATCTTTTGAGGATTGATTGCTCTTCTTAGTTGGTGCTGAGTTGTGTAAGATGAGTCTTGCATTATAGAGTTGGTGCTCTTATGGAGTTGTAACTCTATTCAGTTGTTGCTGATAACCCAAGGATTGCAGTCCATAATAAAAAGAAAATTGTATATACATCTTGTGTTCTTTGTATTCCTTGTGGTGATGAATTATTGATGATATATGTTGTTGATATATGTTCATATTTAACTGGTCATAAATGATAGTAATAAGTTATGAGTAAATGGTGATTGCTAACTAAGGAGTTTTGTGAAGGAAAGTTGAAAAAGAGCCCTACACTGATTCACCCCCCCTCTCAGTGTGGTCGGTATATCCAACATGTGTGCCCAGGAGGCTTGATGTAGGGCCATGGATCCAGTAATCCACCCAATCAACAACAAGATCACTCCCTGAGTGAAAATAGTGATCTTATGAATTGGCACCTAAGAACCTACCTTCTCAGTGCTACCCTCACAGTACATCCGGATATAATCCTCGATGTTGAAAGGCCTAGGGGGAAATGTCCTCAGATTGAATAGCTCCCCTCTCCTTGAGAGGCCAGTTAGGAAGTAAATTTCCTCTATCATAGGGGTCAACATATGAACCTCTATCATGAATGCCTCTGCATCTGGGTGCCAATAATCAATGAGAGCATTGAGTAATCTGGGTTGTGCCCTCATAAATGAACACTAGAAGAATTTCCATAGCCCACACTATTTTAGTGTGGCGATGGTTGTAGGGTACTCTTCGACCAAAATGTCAATATCCTCGTGCTCCCTCTCGCTCCAGTGGACATACATCCCGTTCCATGGAAAAATGGAGGAAGTTTAGTACTAGCATTTTTACTTTTCCAAGCTTGCAAAGGTGTACATGGGTTGTATTGGCCACAGTCATGTATGTACGTAGACAGACTATTCTCTGCTCGAGTACATACATGGGTTGTCCTTGGACAGCCCATGTACACGCAGGGTTGTCCTTGGAAAACCCACATACACGTAGGGACACTCTTTTTAGGAGAGCACACCCCCTCAAAAACTAAAACTAGCGCACAAATGAAGTATGGAAATGAAAAAGGGATGATTTTGTACTTACTTGGTCCAAGTAGAAGTTCGTTTTGTTCACTGAAGCTCCCAAAATCAAATCTTTTAGCAAAGGGATTTTTTCTCCTTTTGGTTAATTTTCGAATTGCAATGGTAAAAATGAGTTGTCAACTTCTATTTATAGATTGTTTTGGCCCTTTTTGTCACTTTTTGACCCCCCTTTGTCATTTTTCCTGGCTTGGTGATCACTTGATTCCGCTTCTAAGTTTCTTATTGGAAGTTCCAATACTCGTTTCCTTTTGGTTTGGTAAATTTTTTGGGGATGGGTCACTTTTTGGTATCCTTTAGCAAAAGTCATTTTTTCCAACTTTTTGAATATAAGTTAGGATTTCATCTCCACTTTCTGCATCTCGATGTATTTTTTTCTTTGCCAAAGGATCGACCCCATCGAAGTGCGACATGAAACCTTCATTGTTTCTCTAGAAGTGTCGTAATTAGGTGGTAGAGCCTACTTGTACATGGATGCCCTAGGTAGATCCTTCATGCATTTTGGCATCCATGCTATCAGTAATGACTCTATGCACAGGATTCCTTGTTAGTCTTGTCATGATTACGATATAAGGCCTCATTCGTTTGATGCACCATCATTCTTGGCTTTACCCTCGGTACTCCCAAATGAGCACGCTTTGTTTTCTTTCAAGCTCGCTTTAAAATTTGAAAGAAACATCCGACGAGACTGTATTTATTCTTTTCGATCTTGTCTGGATTAACTGAGAAAAGTAACACCATGGAGTCTTATTTAAGCCCTTTTCAGACTCTCTAAACATGAAAATATTGTTGAGTGATGTTGTTTCCCTTCATTCTCTCCAAACTCAAATTTGAAGGCACATCTTTTCGGTGGTAGTTTACCCCTTTTTCGGTCCGGATGACTAATTTTACAAAAAAAGGTATGCTCTAGGAACTTTGGTTCGCTAGAAGAGTATTCTTAGGCATAAGTTTAACCCTTTTTCGGCCCTCATGGACTAAATCTTCGAAAAAGGAACATTCTCCTTGGTTGTGGTTTATCACCTTTTTTGGGCTTTGGAGATTACTTACGAAAAAGGAACCCCCACAGAGTCCATAGTTAATCTCTTTTTAGACTCCCCAAAATTGAAAAGATCACCGAGTGACCTTGTTTATTCACACTCGTTAAATTGGTCCAAGAAAACATCTACTAGCACGATTTTAACCCTTTTTCCAGCCTGTAGATTATAGCAGAAAAAGGTGTGCCTCAGGAGATTCGTCTCACTGGGAGAGTTCTCCTCAGTTACTTTTATACTTTTTCAAGCTAAGGAGACTAAACTCAAAAAAAGGTTGTGAGTCCATAGTTAAGATCCTTTCGGAATCCTTAAAATTGAAAATATTTCTGAGTGATCTTGTCTTTATCACACTCGTTAAAATGGTTTTGAATAGACATCTTTTTGGTGCAAGTTTAACCCTTTTTTGAACCGACTAGACTATCTCCGAAAAAGGTACTCCCTGGAGTCTTCCTTTACATTTTTTCATACTCTCTAAATGTGAAAAAACTACCGAGCTTACCTTCTCTGGGATCGCAAAAATTACATAGAAGGGGTCTCATTGTGTCTTGATTAATCGTATTTTCATTTCTACGTCTTTGGCCTAATGTCAACTCCATTTTTCTCTCAACTGAACCTTTGAAGCATTCCTTATACAAAATCCTTGTAACACTTCTTTCGTCTGTGACCTGACACCTTTACTCCCGAGTGTCCTTTTCCTGCACATGTCTTCTTGCTCTGAGCATTAGTATGTTCCTTGCACTTGGAACTAGTATGCTTTCTTGTGACATCCGTTCCTCCTTTGTAATGTAGCATTCTGTTATTCTTTTTCAAGATCTTAAAAAATTGAAAAAGACAAAAAAATCAAATATTCCAAAAAGAGGGGACGAGAAATATGTATTCTTTTTTCAGTAGCAGAGAGAGTCGCCCTTGGACAAAGCACATCCTTTCATTTTTTTGCCAAGCATTGGGATATAGTATGACCTTAGGAAGTTGTTCTCTCTACATAGAGTTGTGTCCTCCTCCATTTGGTTACTCTTCCAAACACATGGAGAGTTTGCATTGCCTCCTGCATCGTGAACTTATGTCAATGTCATGTTGCCTGAGTCTGATCATATTTCATGCTTTTTTCCAAGGGAAGTTTCACTCAGCTTGAGTCAACCTTTCCATAGTTTGTCTCTTGACTTTCATGATTCAAAATTTCCACAGTTTTTCTCTTGACTTTCATGAGTCGACCATCCTCAGAGTCCAGTCAAGTCCAGATTCAAAATCGACGAAGTTCTCCGCCTGATCATTGAGATCCTCATGTCTTTTCCCGACGAGTCGTCGAAGACCTCAGGGTAGTGAGTCATACAGTCCCACTGTACTTATACCTAATTTTTGAAGATATTGAAGTTGTTTCTCGAGCTATGAAGACCTCATCTCTAGCCATCAAGTGTCACTAGCTTCTTGAAGATGGACACTATGCTTGTATATCTTCGATTGATTTTAAGATGTAGATCCAATTTGTATTGCTTGTGGCTACACTTTATATAGTTATATGACATGGATATGCAGTGTATTTGATTTTCAACCATGATTTAGTTCATCCCGAGCATGGGTATTCCCACCTTAGAGAGACAATTGTCGTTTTGCAGATGGTACCTCCCGAACTCTGGTCCCGGGCTCACTCAATTTCATACATTGGTGAAGATATTGTAATGTATTTTGGTCATCAGTTGCTCTTATGATCTCACGCATTAGGGGGCATATTTTATAGCCCTAAAATTCATTACTCATGCATACATGGCCTTGGCCCTCTTACTTGCATATTTTTCCAAAGCACTGCTGAGAATCTCTTCTTAAATTTTTTTTTTTTAGAATATGTACACGCCCTGCACCATTATAGCCCGCATACATACTCTTTTTGCACCACTACAACTAGTTTACATATGCTTGTTGCACCATTACAACCCGTGTATGCTTGCAAAAGTTGCAAAAATTAAAAAAATTGCAAGGAATTTGTTGCAATTCACGGTCTATTGGAGGTTTCTCAACTAATCCACCTGCTATAGCCCGTCACCCAACCGAATAACCATCCTTTTTTCATATAAGAGGAGGTGTTGGGGTTTCATTTCAGATCCAAGCATAAGAACATTGAAACTCTGCCCAATTTCACTTCCCCTCCTCACTCAAGATATTGCTTCCTTTTGTGAGATATTGCCTTGGTATTCCCTCATCAACCCCTTCTTCCTCCATTCAACCCATTCCCTTCCATTGACATGATCCAAAGGTTGAGAGAAGGATTCCATTCAAGGTTTACTTGGAGCATGGTAAAGAGGAGCCCGGACCAGGTTCGAGGAACGATGGCCGACATGGATTCTAAGTTGTAATCTTTGTATGATAAATAAAGGAATCACATTTTCATGTCCCAAATGATGGTGTTTTTATTATTTTCATTGATTTATACTTAGAATTTGATATCTAACCCTAACTCATGAATAAAATAGCATGCTTGTAGTCCTTGTTTTCCTATCTTTGGATGGAGGTTAGCCTTGGGAGGAGACGTGCAGTCTTTGGAACTACCAAGCTTGAGGAGATCATCACCAGACGTGTGATCAAAGGTATAGTTACCCGATCTCTTCTCTTGTTTGCTTTCTTTACATTAGTTTTGGTATGTTTGGGGTAGAGTAAAATTGATTAACTTTTAGACGGTTATTCACTATGTCTACATCCTAAACCCTGGTGTAGTTAAAGGGGGGGGGTTTCCCACTAGCAAAGAGAAAGGTGTGATGAACTCTTAGATAGTTTGGGAAGAAATCCTCCTCTTATTTAATTGGATTATTGAAATGAAAATTAACTCAACTGAAAAGTAATGATTGGAATTAAAACCAATTCTATGAAAAACATGCTAAGATAAAATAAACTTGAACTAAGTTGGTTGTAATAAAGCTCTGTGTGAAATCCAGTGCAATTATCAAGTATCATTCACTATGCATTCAACCAAGTATCGAAACCTTCTTATTGAGCGATAAGCACTAGGTGCTTTCCCACATTTTCCCCTTCAAAAAGAGACATAATGTCATTGATTGTTATGAGGTTTGGATCTCCTGATACAATGTCTTATTCCTGAAATCAAAGTTAATCAAATTAAGCAAACAAGACCATAAGACTTCAATCCCATTTATCATCTAAAGATACCAATCCACTAACAAACATTAGTCATAAAAAATATGATTGAAAACTTATCAACATTGCACCCCAAGGCATGTGTTTCCTATTATTATGAATAAACTTCTTTTTGGGTTCGAGGAGTGCTAAAGAGTGTGGGCCCAATAGATTGATAAGTTATAGCCCACAAGGAAATGAAATCTTGAAAAATCACAATCATGGCTAAAAAAGTACATGATGAAGATTCAAAATTGGAATCTTAGAAGTTGCATTAACATATTTCATGAAGGTATCTACAACTCCCAAGCATTTGAATATATTCAATATGATATAAGTGTAAAGTTCTCAGCCATAATAAAAATAAGATTTCTCAAGAATGTAACTTTAATAGGTAACCCAAAATCAACAAACCTAAATGATGAAAAGATATTGTTGAATAAAATATCAGGTTTGAAAATCCATTGAATGGGCAGTGGTGAGATTGAGTCTTTGATCAATCAGGAAGTTGGGTAATATAAAGATTGGTTCCCAAGTAATTTTTGAAAAAGATGTCAAAAGAGAGATTTAAATAACCACGTTGTCCAGAATTATCAAAAAAAATGCATCTAGATAGTGTGAATGGATGTCTCTTGCTGTTGTGTATGAAAGGAAGCTTGAATGAAGAAATATGCAAGATAAAATATGAAACACATTCTTGAAAAATAAACTGAACAAAGTGTAAGATATGTGTAGCCAGTGCTTGGAAATTAAAGCTAAAACACTAAAATGAAATAAAAAATCAGCTAAGTTGATTATGCTAAAAAGGTCTAAACAGAAAAATCATGTTGGCTGAAAGTGATTAAAGAAAAGAGTGGATGTGGAAGAAAATATTTGGATAACTCCAAACCCAAGGTAAAATAATCATCTCAGGAGACTACAAGGATTGGGAGTGGCTTGAATTTCAGATGGACATATTTTTAATACTCATAATTTAATATTAATATGTATGGGACAACAAGATCAACCCTCATAATCAATTTCATCAAGCAAAAGATTTCGGTTAGAATCATATTCATATGATGATTCAATATCTTTGAGTGCTCATTTTCATCCCAAGAGGAACTAAATAATATTTTCATTTTAACATATTGCACTTGTAAGATGAAAACATGCTTGGACAATATTTGACATGATGATCATGCATGAAATCACTGATCTAAAAATTACCCAACACATGGAAGAAATTTGAGATTAAAGTAAAATTTTCTCGATATCAAAATTAAATTGAAAAATCCAATCAAGGGAAAATTAGTGGTCAAGCCTTCTATTTCTCTCCACCTCTGTTGAGAATCCAATTATTGATCAGCCAACAGTAATGAAAAGAAAATGAAAACATAAAACTAATGAAAAAATAGAAAGCAAAACTAAACTATGCAAAGAAAGACACTAGTCTATCTACCCTACTCCTTTCCTATGCTACTAATGGCTGAAAAATGAGCTATGTAAAAAAATAATTCCAATGTAGCCATCCAATTAATCCCAAGCCTGCAAACATATGTTCAAGACAAAATATTAGTAATAGAGCTTGAAATAAGAATCGACTAAAAGTAGGAAAAATTAACTCATGATAAACTCTATTCACCATATTAAATATATGATAATGATAATTCATTGGAAATTGTTCCAAGTAAGATCTCTCCAAGCATGCTTCAATTCTATCATAAAATCTTGCACTTCTATCATAGAATTGATAGAAAGATTTCGATGGAAAGTAGCATACCAAATGAGAATCATGCATAGAGTTTGTATAAAGTGTTCTTGGTGAGAGAATCTTTGTGCTAACAGATTTGTTTATCCCTAAAGATAAACCAAAAGAATGGGGGCCTGACATAACCATCAACATACACCAAAGTGCCTCATTATCTTGGAAAACCTCCTTGGACTCATACTGCAAGTAACCAACTACTTGATATAGACTAGTGAGATCATAAGATATGCATGGGTTAGGACCAACCATGGTATGAGAGATAATTTCGAAACAATGGTGACATCCACTAGTATTAACAATATTCAACAAAGGGCTACTTGAACAAGGAGATTCACTATTTATCAAAAATGAAGAAGAAAAAGAAGAACACATCCTTTGATACACATTTTCTATAGAATCCTCTTCATCCCATGAAAAAGGATGATAAGGATTGGGTATAATTAGTTCATGGGAAGAGGCCTTGTTCTCTCTAACTTCCAAATACACATCACCACCATCAAGTACTTCAACAACGGTCATCCCCATTGAGCCTATTTGAAAAGGACCATGAGTATCTCCCTGCAAAGCTAAACGATTAAAGAGATCAGGATATAAATAGAAATAAGTGGAAGAATTCAGATAATGAAAATCTTCTCTAGAACAAGAGGTATTTTTAGAAAGTGACCCCCTGAATGGTAGTTTCTCCTCTTTAAAAACATCATTGGATGATTGTGAATCAATGTGCTCCACACTAGGCATGGTTTTACAATCAACATGTTCTTCCTCAAGATATGTTTTCTCTTGTAAACAAGAAGTGGGTTGTTGTGTTACACGAGGAATGTCTTGTATGTTTATTTCTTCTCCTTGAGTGAAAAAATCAGTGTGGATGTATTGCTCCTACACAACATGAGGATTTGAAATATCTTCCAAATCATATTCACAGTTAGAAAGAGAGGGGAAAATTACAAGAATCGTTAGAACAATAAGTTTCAATAAATGATCCATCAACAATAGGAAACAATTCTAGCTCTATGTCAGTTACACAAGGAGAATTTGTAACAACATGACAATTCAAATCGAGAGGAACTAATTCCAAATTATCCATGGGTGAGGAAAGATTCATTTCATGAGTGTCCATATTTTCTTCATTGACAAAATGATCAACATTTAAAGTTTTCTCCATAGCTCCCTCCTCCATTTCTTGTGATGAAAAATATGAGATAAGACAATGAGAACCTGAAAAAACCATTGGTGTGGCCTGAAGTGTCCCATTATCAGCAGGAAAACCCTCCTCTTGATCAACTAGAGAAACATCTGAACTTGAATTTAAACAAGAGGATTATTTTTCATCACAAGGAAAGAAAGGGGGAATGGAGTGGTGAGAGGATACATATTCTTCTTCCAAAAAGTAATTTTTTATCTGATCTATATCCCCCACAGTAAAGAAAGATCCAGGCATATGAAGTCCATACAAACCATTAGCATTTTCAACATTTTCATTTAAATATAAATCAACATGTAAAGGAACATTAGAACATGATTTAGATTCTTCATCCACTAGATGGTATGTTTACTTAGTAAGAGAAACTAAACATGAAATCAGATCATTATTAGAAGGCGTATCGTCCAAAGGAAACCTATAGAAAAGATGAGGAAATCTGATAATAAAATCTGCTAGATATTCATCTTTTTTCTCCTTAAGCTCTAAAATTTCTACACATAAATTATCATAATCAAAACCCTCAAACGCATGCAAAAATTTATGCATAAATTGTTCCCATGTGTGAATATAGGAAGCCGACAAAGTCTCACACCAACTCTTGACCTGACCTACAAAAGTGAGAATGAATAACCTGCAAATGATATTTCTATTAGTAATATTGTGAGAACCAAAAAATTTACAAAAATTAAAAGCATGTTCAGATGCAGAGATTCTCCCTCACCATCAAATCTTAGTTGCGACAAGAAATCTAAAATATTTCTAGGAGGTTTGGGAGGTACAGTACCAAAAAAACACCTCCATAAAGGGATATGGGATGGAGACATTAGTAAATTAAAACAAAAAATCAATGCATATGAATCCACAGGCTCATCTTGTCATCTGGCCCTCCTTCTAGTGCAATTTCTTTTGACGGGCTAGAATGACCTATTCAATCAGATGAGGGAAAACACTCGATGGAAGATCCCAATTAGACCCACTATCATTTGGGGTAGCGTTTCTCACGAGTTTATGGGCCTCGCTGCCGCTCAGAATTAAAAGAACAAAAATTGGAAAGACAATGAATTCCCCCCAAAGAGTTCTAACTAATTTGAAGTCTAAACTAACTAAAATCTAACTAATCTAATCTAAACTATTTCTGACCTATCTTGGGAGAAAAACTAGAAGAATGAGTATAGCGAGAGATAATATCATTAGAATCAGAAAAAAATCATGTATGCTACTATTATGTGATAAGAACAATGCTTCAAATAAAGATAAATTTAATTGTATAATGCATCTATAACATCATTTATGTACCCACAAGGAAACCAATGATAGCATAAGCAAACATAATATATTGCATAAATAGCTTGTACGAAACAATCCTATCTACTCAAACATAAGAAAAATGCACAAAGAATAGTCTCATGTACATCCACCAAAGCCACCAATTTCCGAAATGCCTCATGCTCTTTATTCCTCAGAAGTAGTAATACCATATTTTGTTACAAAGGGAAAAAGTCTTGATACATTCAACTAGCACCCTTTTACAGAACAAGAAAGAGACTCTTCAGTTCTCATGACCATTTGTTTCATTTTTCCCTAATTTTGTCTTTTCTACATTTCAATTTTTTCTAGAATTTCAAAAATGTAGATGTAGGAGTTACAAATGGGATCTTAAAAGACTCTCGGGTGGTTACATTCTCCCTATGACAGTTTACCAATGATATCTATTTAAATTTATTATTCACTATGCCTGTTGGGTCGTTTTATGAATTTATTGTGTTGTTCTGTGAATTTTTGGCTCTGATATGATGAATGATATCATTTTTTCTTGTTCTCCTCTATCTCATCTTTCTGTTGAGCTATTTCTAGCTCAATTTCGTCATCGTTAGCTCAAGATAACATTGTTTGAAGTTTGCATGTCTGGTTCTTCATCTGAATTTGGGTTATGTATGTGTTTTTCATTTTCAAGCAATTTACACTCTCAATAATCCCCCATTTTCTATGTCATCTTGATCTTCACTTCTCCATCTTTCTATCAAGCTATCTTGGGCTTGATTTCATTACTCGTAGCCCCTGGATATGACTACTTGAAGTTGGTATGGCCATTTCCCCCCCAAATATGTGGTTGTTGGTTTTCTATATTTTCTTATGTCTTATATCAGTTGTTCTACCTGAAGACCCATACCATTGCATTCCTCTATCTGATACCTTTCCAATGAGGTATCACATGCCTCATTCCGACATTTGTATCAAACGTTATGGTTGTTTACAATTTCTCACTTAATAGTCATTGACCAGGCTCGTGGGTTAATCTAGACCCTTAATTATTGAACCTACAAAAGAGAAAACCCACCAGATCAATGGTTCTGGTCAATTATCCATCAGACCTAGAAAATGGTAGAGTTTTCATTTAGAAATTCTCATCAGAGTCTTCCTCTCTCATGTTCAATTCCCATCCCGACGTATTAACTTCAAGAGTAAGATCTAGCCATTCAACAACTCTGGAGAAATATGCGTCATCCTTCAGGGGAGCTATTTTGCAGTCTACTCTAATGTTTTAGTGAAAAGGGATCAGAGAAAATAATCGAAGAATATTCCTTCTTTGATTCGCATGATGAAGGTTAAATCCCAAAAAAAGTGATGACGTGTAGTCAGAGCTAATCATTCGACATCTGTAAAATTTGTGAAGTTTCAAGGTATCAAAAAGAGGTATCGAGGAATATTCCCTCATAGCTCCATTTTTCATGCAAAATATCTGGATCGTCCTTCCAGTGACAATCAACAGTCATGATTAAAAGTCATTTAGAGTCTAAAGGAGACGGTTCAGAGTGTTAACTTCGACCATCCAAACTTATAACCTGAATAGAGTTGCAGAAAAAATATTTGACCATTCACTCAGGGAAAACATTGATGGCTCAGGAGAGTTTCTATTTGGAAATCTGCTTGAGGTTTAAGCTTGTGAAACTTTGCAAAGTAATAATCTCATGGTTCTGATGTTGGTTGTTTAGAAGGAAAAGAGGCTTAGCTTCAAAAGAGAATGTGTAATTCACTAAAGATTTCAACTGTGAAAAATATTTCTATGTGAAAGAAGAAGATAAGAATTCGATCTGAGGAAATGAAGGAACATTTTCAAACTGAGGAACTGAAATAAATTTATGTATTGTCGGTACTATATCCATAAGGCCATCAATTTTTGAGAACAAATGAAGGTCATCAATCGAGTAGTGAGTGAAATGAAATCCCAACCATTCATCGGGGGAGGGTCATTAGAGTGATTTGTGATATTAGGAGTAGATGTACTCCAATGGAGAAGGACTCTGACAATGAAGAATGTTAATTCCAAGGACAATGAAGCTTCGATGTCTTTGTCAGAGTATGTGATCGAAAGGCTGGGAAGAAGAGTTAGGAAAAATCTCGACGATGATGAGGATAGGTGGTGGGTGCCATATCATCATTAGTGTCACGTCAGATGACACAGGAGAGTATGAGTCGCACAGATGCCACATGGGAGTGGAAAGAAAAAGTGAGATTTGGCTTAGGAAAATTTTAGGAGGCCATAACTTTCAATATGGAACTTAGATTTAAGAATGGTTACATTCGTTGGAAAGCTCTCGATGGGAAAAATACAACTATGAGATTTGGTTAGAGGAAATAATAGAGGAAAATAAGGATAAAACCCAATAGGCCTTGGGCCTAGGTTTCGGGAGAGAGGGAAGTCCAAAAGAAGAATCTGGTAGAGATCAATATGGAGAGGCTTGGGGACAGGTCTGTAGGAAAGGTGAATCCAATAGCCTTGGAAGCTCAGGACCTCAGGGAAAGAGGAAAAGGGGAATCTCGGTAAGGATCAAATTCAATGTTGTAGAAAAGGATCAAAATATTTCCCACATGCCTCTCAATGTTGGAGCAGTCATGTGAACAAAGTGGCTCTGCAAACCTTATCCTGCAAAATAAAAGAATGAGATCAGCCATGGAATCAAGGAAGACTAGCTAATACAATAAACAATATATTCTTTGCCTTTAAGCCAACTTATGAGAGAGTGTTAGGTTTATTGAAAAATAACGTGATGACCATAGGTGAGTGTCTTAAGACTACATATGTTAATTCGAAATAGGAGAGTAGGATTTGTATGTGAGAGAACATAGTATGAAGTCACCCAACATAACATGTTAGCAAGAAGATACAGAATTTGAATTGGGAAATCAAGAAATAATCATTCACAACCTCATCCAATACATGCAATAGAACATCAAGCCGTGCAACCAAATAGGATCATCAAGCACTTCGGAATCAAAAAAAGGTATGAATACAACATGTCAAGTCCATCATACAAATGTCAACAAATATAACAGTCCAATAAGCATTATGAAGAAATTTGAAATCATCAGATTGCGAAGGATAGTCATCACCCATCAAAGACAATTATCCATCAAGATAAAACCCCCAACTCCTTCAAATTAGGAAAAGGGATAGCATTAGGTTTAAGTGGTAGAGGATTAGGCAATAGGGTTGAAATTTTATAAGAGGGGGCCTTTCCTTTCGCTTGTAAAAGAAAAAGTAAAGGTGGGTTGTTGCAGCCATAACACTTCATTAAGGTAATTATCTTGGATGCAGATCATGGTGATTTTAAGGGCAAAATTTTGCTCATGGGCGAAATTAGGGGGTTTGGAATTTTGGTTGGGTGAATTATTTACATGGAGTGGTTTGAAGGATTTGCAAATATATATCCCCAAGTTTATTTTCAAAAAATTATATATAAAACACTTAGCCCATGGATATTTGTGAGGGAAGAGCATGGAAATCCATTTTCGCCCCTTAAAATTCGAACTAGATCCTCCCATTCGCCCCGATTTTCTAGTAAAGGCAATGATTCAGAGGTATTTCGCCCCCATTTTCTGGTAATGGAAATGATTAAGAGCTATTTCGCCCTAATTTTATGGTACCGGCAATGATTCAAAGGTATTTCGCCATGGGCACCCTCAAATCAGGAGTGGAGAGGCCCTGCAACTACCTTACCTTACCTACATTGAAGGTTGAGTGGAAAGAGTGAACAATGGGGACAAATGAATATTCATGTCATATGAAGACACGCATGATCAACTTTGATTGTATACAGTTTGTTTGTTTTGTTATTTGTTGTGCAACCTAAATCTAAGATCTTACAGGTAAGATGCCTGTCGTTCTTGCCAAAAACAAAGTTATTTTCTCCGCATATAAATCTTTTGTACTAAAAAAAGGTTTCAGTTATTATAAACATGGAAATTTTCTTACCTCTTGCTTTTGATTCTACAGAATATACCACCGGTGTTATTTACTTTGATGAAATCGACATAACCCCATTTGGATGAATATTACTTGCTGGACATGGAGAACAGAATGGTGGAAATTGGTTTTATTAATGTCCGGTCTGTCCTTACTGAACCAAGACACAGAATAGTAACAGGTTCTGTACTGAAGCTATAACCAACCGTCTTTTTTTTTTCTTTATATGGAATTTTCCAATTACTGAAAATTATATTATGAGGGCTAAGGGTACCAATTGTACCTAGAATATTGACACTATATTCTTATAATCTAAATGATACATTCGTAGCAGTGAAGTTCTTCCTTCCTGTGAGAATTTGGTTTACAGTGTGCAAGAATTGTCACATTTGATTCTATACAATCTGTGAGTAATTTTTTTTTTACATTTATCTATGTTTGTCTAATGGTCCAGGTTTCTTTCATCTTCAAAAAGGTGACTTGCATATAAATGTCACCAACTGGGGAGCTACACTGGTCTCCCTCACTCTTCCTGATGCTAAAGGTAATATTACCTCTAAACCCTAAGCTATCTTTCAACTCCTTTACCATATTGTCAGTAGTATCATGCCATTAAACATGTTAATGTCTATTCTCTTTTACCATATTTTCAGTAATCTCATGGTATTAAACATATTAATGTCTACAGGTCATATAGCAGATATTTCTCTTGGATACGACTCTTTAGCTTCATACATGGTATCAAATCAAATGTCTCTATGTATTAGAATTTCTATTTGGTACAACAAGAACTTTTCCATAAACTTTCATAGTATTAACATTCTATGTGGTACAACAAGAATTTTTCCATAAACTTTCACAGTATTAGCATTTCTATGTGGCACAAAAATATTTTTTCCATAAAATTTCACAGTTCTGCCTTATCGAATCAAACGTATCTATGTATTAGTATTTCTATTTTGTACAGCAAGAATTTTTTTCCATAAATTTTCACAGTTCTGCCTTAACTTTCACAGTTCTTCCTTCCACATGGTCTTGGAGCTCTAGTTATAGATGGAGTTTGTTGTATGTACATTACAATGTGGGATATGGTGGACTGTCTTGTGATGATATGAGATTGATTATTGATGTAGAACGTGAGCTCCACTAGGCCTTACCTTGGTGCCATCCTAGGTCGTGTCTCCAACAAAGTCAAGAATGCACAGTTTATGCTAAACGGGGAAACCTACCATTTGCCCAAGAACGATGGCAATAACACTTTCCATTGTGAATGTCTTCCTGCCTTCCTTTTCCAGTTTTGCATTTATGTGGCTAACTAGAGCCCTGTAAAAAAATATTTATGTATGTGAACACATCATGTTGGGTTACATATATGTGTGTATTGATGACAATTTGGTGGTATGTATGAATATAGGAGGGTTGAGAGGCTTTGAAAATGTGTTATGGAGAGTGAATGAATATAGGGGAGGAAGGAGGCCATCTGTTAAGTTCACCTACCACAACTTTGATGGGGAACAAGGTGAATCTAGATGTGATTTAGCTTTAAGTTTACTTACCATAGCTTCGATGGAGAAAAGAGGTGATTTAGCTTTTGAATATGGGTGGGAGCTTACTGTGGGGACAAATGCATATTCATGTCATATGAAGACACACATGATCAACTCTGACTGTATACATTTTTTTTTTTTTGTTATTTGTTGTGCAACCCAAATCTAAGATCTTACAGGTAAGATGCCTGTCGTTCTTTCCAAAAACAGAGTTATTTTCTCCGCATATTAATCTTTTGTACTAAAAAAAGGTTTCAGTTATTATAAACATGGAAATTTTCTTACCTCCTGCTTTTGATTCTACAGAATCTACCACCGGTGTTATTTACTTTGATGAAATCTGTTATCACCCTATAAGTTATAGGATCAACTGGTGACTGGGATATTATTTGTCTCTAGTGTTTTTTGTTGACAAATGATTTTTCATTCTGCAAATAATTTGAAAAAGAAAAGAAAAACGAAAAAGAAAAGAAAAAAGAAAAAAGAAAGAATAGAAAAAAGAAAAAGAAAAGAAAAAAGAAAAAAGAAAGAAAAGAGGGCATAAAAGAATTCAATAAAAGCCCCATGCAATAATAGTAACTTGGTCCATACCTTTCAAGCATGGCCAAGTTCTTTTTTAAATTGATGTTGATAGGATTAGTGAATGAGTTTGGCTAAACAGTTTAATCTTAGCCAAAGTATTTAGGTTAGATTAGTGAATAAATCTGGCCAGACTGTCTAATCTTGGTTAGATAGCCCCAGGGTAGAGTAAATTCTTAACCCAATAGTCTAATCTGGATTAATTGTCATAGGAAGCTAGGTTAGAAGATAGATTAGTTGCTTTATTGCTTTATTTCAATAAGAACCAGTTTGATGATCATGTTGCACCATGATTTGGATACCTAAAATGTTGTTCGACTAACCCCTTGGTGGTGTAGACATGAAAATTCTTGGAGGAAAACCGTGAAAAAACACTTATCCTAAGTTTTCTAGGCACATGTATTTTTCGCGCCCTCACTTATGCTCCGATCATGTATCAATGGTCCATATGATCGCGCTCAGATCTATGGTGGACAGGTCTTTCCGGACCCCCCCGACCGTTCTATCTTTAACGGAGGGGGNCCAGAATTGTTGATAAGACCCACGCGCATCTGAATAGCTCAGGATCAAGCATGAAAATCTACGGTCAACGTCGAATTATGGACCCCCCTCGTCCATTTTGCCTTTAATGGAGGGGGGGGGGGGTTCGGAATGTGTTATAAACAACGTGCATAGATCTGTGGCTCAGAAGCAGGTGTGCAGATCAACGGCCCAAGATGTTTTTTAGACCCCCTCGATTGTTCTTCTTTTAACTGAAGGGGGGGGGGGTCCAGAATGGTATATTTCCTCTGGCGGGCCCCTTTTTATATGTGGCAATGATCTAATGGCCCCGAGTCCCATCATCTCCTACTGTCTGACATACCATCGTCACCTCTGGACGTCACCATCCACCTTGCCCGAAATAGTCATGTCCCATAACTGTTGTCAGTTCCTTCCCCCCATTTGCTCATGGAAAGCCCCCTCACTACGACCTTTACCCCAATCGGTAGCCGCCACATCACTCATCTATATCCCTCAGTCACTGTCACCTGCCATCTCACACTTTAAGTGATCCGTTGGCCATTTATTAATGGATGACCTATTTGTTAACCAGCTGAACTCTCTCCCACGCCCAACAGACACCCATTTACTCAAAATTACCATTTTCCTTCCTACTTTCACCATTTTCCCACTCATCGCACTAGAGAGAATTAGTCCATTTTCGACTCCGTTACAGTCAGTTGCTCCCACCAGCATCCACCCCCACTAACATTGTTTTTCTTGCAGGTACCATTGTAGTAATGGCGCCAAAGTCCAAACAAGCAGAAGGGGAGGAAAATCCATTTCTCCTGCCTCCTGTCGACCTCGACAGGATCCCACTGGTTGATAAAGACCGTTTAATCGTAGATACAAAGTGCAATTTTGATTTCGCAGGTCTTCAGTCGTGGCTCAAGGAGGTCTTCCTGGACCGATGAAATCGAACTCTGGGAGTCCAACTTACCCCTTTACCTCTTCCCTCAGATTCACCCTTTTCCAGAGTTCGCTCTCAAGTGCCAAGCCCACTACCTTCCCAAGCAAAGAGCCATCATCTCCTCGTCTGGAGAGATCCTTTTCCTCATCACGCCCGAATCCATCGACCAAATGATGCAAATCCCCTAAGTTGACTCTGCATCACCCTTCAACCTGGAAATTCTTACAGAATTATACCAGAAAATGACTTTCCCTCAAAGAGCTCAAATATTCAAGCTTTTCCTCCCCCCATTCGCTCAATTTCCCTCCACAAATCCTCCTTATCCTTCTTCCATGTTCTCGACCAAAGGAAACCAGATCATCTCATCCCTTTGTGCCTTGTTAGGATACTATTCTGATCAGTGGGTAGATGAACCCATTCTAGGGATTTTTATCCATCTTCTCTATCGATGAGAAACCCACCACCCAGTTTGACTTCAGCACATTCTTGGTGAACAATATTCAGGAACAGTTCCTGAATTTCACCACGGAAGGCATGTTCCGATACTCATCCATATTGGCGTACTTGTTCATCTTCTTCCAAGTGGACAAATTCATCTTTTCCATGCAGAAGATGGATGGAGATGGTAGACCCTAGGCAGTGACAGCATGGACCTCCTTGCTCAAGCACAACTCCACAGAGTTCAGTTTCAAGGAGTTCATTGATCAATTCTACTAACCCGTGGTAAGTATGCTTAGTGGCAGGCCCGAGCCTTGAATAAATGATGAAGTTCAAAGAATTATGCATCTCTTGGATAACACAAAGACAGGGGATTGGTATTTGTACCAATATTACACCGAGATCAGAGTATACGGGTGCGAGTTGGCACCGTATAATCTGCCCAAGTATCTTCTTGTTAGAATTTTTGCTTTGGAATATATAAGGCAGATAATAAATTCCGATGATATCCATTTTGTGTCACTGAAGAAAAAGCAACAGCTTAGAATCAAGGGGCAGATTGTCTTCTTCATCTGCAACAATCGTGGCATCGGGGAAGAAGCAAACAAGATGCTGAGGGAAATGAAGTTCTTCATGAGCTTCCCATGCCATTACGATCCATGTGGGATCATCTCCGAGATGAGAGTTAAAAACAAGAACATCCCATATGTTCATAAAGCTAGGCCTGAAGTTGAAAAATTTGCAAACCAGACAGTATGGGAGCCTAACGCATTGGTCAAAGTAGAACAGCAGGATCCCCCGACCACTGTGTCACAAACAACCATGCCACAGGTCCTGAAAGAGAAAAGGCCTAGGCAAGATTTATTTCCACCTGTCATGGAGGTATCGTCAGAAGAATTCTAGCTGCATACTAAGAGGCCTAAGACTTTTGCAGTTCCTGGCCCGACCGGGGAAAAAGAAGCCCCGTCTACTACAGTGACCAAAGTTGATAGTCCACCCTTCGGTTTGAGCCTCCATAAGGTCATAACCTCAGCACTGCTGGAAAAATCTATAGATTCTCCATTGACCACCCATCCAGGCAAGGTGGGACCGAAGCTGAGTATCTTAAAAAAGTATGAGTTGATCAAGAAAAGGAACCAGACCTTGAACAACAGTACTTGCGCCCAGTTCTGGAAGTAGACGTCGACTGCGCAACATAGGTTGCTATCGGCATCTGACACCGAGAAGGGAAGAATGAATATGGCATTCCTCTAGGCACAGGTACCAGATCCTAAGGCGATCACTGACTACAAAAGGGCCACCTTCGAATTCCAGACGAAGGACGTGCATCCGGCCGATCAGATGGATCTACACAAGTAGACAGGTGAAATGGTTTTTTACACTCTAGTGCATGCTTCCACTACTGCGTCCAAACTGCAAGTGTCCTTGAACAATGTTCAAACACAATTGAAGCTAGAGAATATATCTTCCTTTGCCAAGGACAACAGAATCAAGACATTGGAGGAACTGGTCCTCAAGATCAGTTACGATCCTTAGAACGTAAAAGAAGCTGAGGAAATGATTAAGAAGAAGAATGCTGACATAGCCTCCTTGAGGAAACAGTTGAAGCTCCTACCCACAGAGGATTTGCAGGTGAAGGAGATAACAGAGAAAGAAGGAGAGAAAGATGAAATGCTCAAGTTGCTCATGGAGCAGAATGCACAGCTTAAGGAAATGGAAGCTAAGATGGAGAAGCTATTAAAAGAGAAAGAGAAACTGAAGCCAATGGAAGTCATTCCATTGAGTGTTATTCCAATTTTAGGAGTGAGCACAACATCAGTGAAAGAAGTCCCATCCACGACTCCATTGACATCCCTGGAGAAGACAACCGACCTGGCTAAGTCTATGGAAAAGATGAACCTACAGGAAACATAGATCAACAAGCTCAAAAGGAGATTGAGAACCTTAAGAACTCAAATCTTCCTTTCAGACCAGCCTCTCCAAGGAAAAGCAGGTGACAGATCAGCTCAAACAGGAGTTAGAGCAACTCTGGAAGTAAACAGTGGTAGGAAAAAATTTGGCCGAGGTTAAAGAAAGTGTATGGACAGACATCACCAAGTCCATGAACGAAATATGGCCCATGATACAGATAATGTTTGAGCAGAATGAATTGGTGCAGAGAAGAAAACAGGCCATCGAGAAGATCAGATCAGAATTGGGAGAGATGCCAACACAGGTGAACGAGATCATCAAGTTCTTAAATTCTAAGACCAGGGAAGAGCTGGAAGAGATGAAAATTGAAGACAGAACAGAGACCATCCTTGAGGTTAAAAGAGTTTTGACCAAGAGAGGATTAATGCTTCAGCTGGAAGAAAAGGTTCAGGCCATGGACCTGGGGGTACAAAGATTCCTTAGTAAGATTAAGGCTCTATAGAAGAAAGGTCTTCCTAGTCTGAAGGTAATCAATGATAAATTGATGACACTCCTAGATTACAAGAAGAGATTGGCCGAGGTGGCTAAGGACAGTTCAAAGTTTGTAGGAATTCAAGGGAACATCACTGGAAAGGCATTTCTAGATGCCCTTCAATGGGAAATCAGTATCCAACATGAGATTTGATACATCTTCCTCACCAAGCCTACCTTCGCCAAGTACAAAGAAATGGACGAAGTGTATCGAAGGCTACTCAAAGTCAACGTGCTCAATCATCTTCGATGGGAGGAACTCTGTGACCTGATTGAGTAGCATATGAGCTATCCTAGTCCAGTCATTTGTCCAGTCAAATGAGGTCGTGTAAAGGCTTCATCAATGACCCACCCAGCAATCAGCATGCAGTTACACCACATCATCAAAGCAGTTCCTAGATTTATGCAATTTGTTAAGTTAGTTAGGCTAAAAATAGATTTAGCACGTCCTGGTCATTAATGACAGGATCGTTTGTAATTTGAGTTATAAATACTTTATCTTTCGAAGTATTGAGGGTTGTTGATCTTCACACCCTCATGCTATCAGATTGTAATATTTTTGAAGAGATCTTCCATTAATACAAAGAGGCACTTTTACAGGATTCTTGTGTGTATTCACTGGTGATGTTTTTCTCTCTAAGTTGAATGTTATTCTCACTTTGTTATCATATTGTTTTCTAAATCTAATCTTTAGAAGTAACAAATGTTGCAGGATTTATCTCATATACCCTGTTTCTGACTCAAAAGATTTAAGTGTTTATCTTCTCATTTTACAATAAAGAAATTCTTAATTGCCTCTTTGTTGTAATTGTCTTTCTCATCTTTTTTGCTATTCCTCATTTATGCTACTAAAGAATCCAGTGATTATATTATCTCGCCCTGTGAAAGTTTTCCTTTGCGTTTCTGGTTTGGATTTCATATTTTATTTAAAACACAGACCCCATAGCCCAATGGATGTGTAGACTGTCTCAACCAACTCAACAAACACTACGACAACAAAAACCAACCTATTTATTTACCTAGCCTAATACTTAAAATTTGCAACATAGCTAAATCATATAAAGAGATCCCTCTTTGAAGTTGGAAGGGCTAGATCCCAGCTTCAAAAGTGGTTGGATAAAGCTACCGTAGTAGATTTCTTCTGCTGTCAACCTCTAGGAAATTTACCAAGTGCTAACATAGTGGCGACCATACTGGGGAGAGAACTAAAAATTTATAACTTCACATTTTCTTTTCCCTAAAAAGAAAGTCTGTTCCTGAAAGATTGCAAATTTGAGAAAAAGCAATGTTTAGAGGTTGATTAAAATTTTTACATATTGTTTTCAGACTCATAAAAATCAATATATATATATATATATAAATTAAAAAAAAAAAAAAAAATATGACTCCCAAGAAAGTTTATACTCGATCTCATCCAGACCCAGAACCTGCGATAGCAACAGATAACCCATAACAATTGCTCAGGAAAAAGATCATAGCTGAAGGCTCAGTGAGTCATACTCCCTTTCATAAGTCCCTTTCCTTTTTAGGGGAATGTATTACCTTTCAAAACCCCGACTTTGACACCTTTTCCCAACAAAGCCTGGTTAGAACACGCTTCGATAGTTTTGTGACTAGAATCATTTTCGACCCAACCATTTTGCAATCCCGAACCCCTGAAGTTCTATCTCCCACTGCTAAACCGCAAAACACTCCCTCAGCGCTATCCAGTCCCTCCTCATCCTCGTATTCATTCACTACCTCACCGATCATCTAGCCTGTTATCCCACCTCCTCCACACATCATGGTGGCTAGATATGCTCCCTTGGTGTTGGCTGCCCCTCTTCATGCCATGCCCCAAGACTATCAAACGAGACTTCCACAGTTTGACACAATAGGACCTTTGAATGCACAACATCACGTTGACAAAATGAATGATTATTTTGACCTGCATGAAGTAGATGAGGTTGATGTTCAAATGAGATTGTTTTCCCAAAGTTTGACAGGTGACGTTAAAAAATGGTACAAAGGTTTGTGTGCCGCCTCAGTCCTTTACCTTACCGCATTCCAAAGGAGTTTTCTAGACAGATGGGAGGTAAAGAAAAACCCTCTCCAAATATTGTCAGAATACGAAAATATTAGAAGAAATCAAGGTGAGACAGTACAAGATTACTGCACTCATTTCAATAACCTATACAATGCAATCCCAGCTGAAATCAAACCTCCACAGGGTTTGGCATTGATAAAATTCCCTGATGGTTTTGACGCTGACATGTCATACCAACTAAGGGAAAGAAATTCTACCACCCTGGAGGACATGCAGAAAAGTGCAATCAGTGTGGAAGCCAATTTGTTGGCAAAAAGGGCACGTCAGAGGTCAGAGAGGAGAGTCACAATTAAAGAGGAGCATTCCACATCAAACTTAGATTCCAAATTGGATTCCTTGGCTAGAGCAATGGAAAGAATGATGGAAAGACTTACTGTGTTAGAAAGAAATCCTCTGAGAGAAAACCCACCAGCTCCTTAGGTGCGAAATCCTAACTTCAGGAGAAACCCTCCTCAAATCAGACAGAGAGATCCTAGGGATCAAAGAGAGCAGAGAGGTCCTGATCAACAGATCAGACACCCACTACAAGAAAATTATGCTGATGAAGGGGAGGAAGTGATTGAGGAACTGGAGGATACTCGCATAAATCTCATGGGCATTCACGATAACAAAGCTATTTTCCTTACCCAAGAATAGAAACAACTTTTTCTTCTCAATCAAACAAAAGTAAGTGAAGAAGCTGAAGATGTAGAACAACAGGCATTTGAAAATTCCATTTTGGAGGTACACCGACAGTATAATCTGCGGAGTAAAAAGATAGAAGGGAGTTTCCCAAAAAATACGATTGAAATGAAGAAGGTAGTTGAAACCAAGAAAGCCTCTGAGCCATCTGCCGAGAAGATTCCTGAGAAGAGTACTGCCGAAGTTCCTGTGAAGAAAAACCTTACTATTCTGAAAAGATCGTCACAGCCCGAGGTTTCATCAAATAATCAACCAAGTACTTCTGGCCAGAAGAATGTGGTAGACAAACCAGAGTTGATGAGCCAGAGCAGAGTCCCTACACCTTTCAGTCTCGAAGGGGAATTAGCCAAAGTAAAAATTCCCATTCCACTTTCCGAGTTGATGAACAAAGATGCTTATCATTCACAAGTGATTAAAGTGATGACCATTGAACCTGATATAGGTACGAAAGCCTTAACCGTTGGATCAAAAAATCATTCAGATACTGTGAACCTTACTGATGATCAACCCGAACTTCTGTTCATACCTGAAGTAGATGGCCGAGACGATAATGGTGATGTCACTCCTTTTTATATTAGTCTAAACATACATGACCTGATCTTGCATAACGCTCTACTGGATTCAGGTGCTTCTCACAATCTGATGCCTAAAGTAGTGATGGAAAAAATAGGACTGGAGGTCACCAGACCTTACAAAGATTTACACTCATTCGAATCTAGTAAAGTTAGATGTATTGGTTTAATCAGGGAACTATGTATCACCCTGGTTCAGATTCCTGCAAAGAGCATGGTCATGGATGTGGTAGTTGCAGACATCCCTCCAAAGTATGGAATGTTGTTATCCCGGTATTGGGGGACTAAGTTGAGAGGTACCCTGCAGTTGGATATGTCGTATGCCACTATCCCAGTTTTCGGGCAAGAAAGAAGGCTATACAGAGAAACATTGATGAAATACATGGTCAGTAGCCAGGAAAAACCACACAACTATCCTCTTTACTCCCTGCATTCTGACTTGGATTCTTTTATCTTGTATAATGATGGTGACATGGGAGGGCAAGGCCCTCAGCTGGTAGAAGATACATCTAGTCCAGATGAAGGCCCAGAAATCATTGAGGTAGTAAGGATGAAAAACGTGATAACTGAAGAATTACCGGCAGATTTCTGGAGCATGGATTTTGATGAAGCAGTAAGCAAAGAAGGAGCTGGAGCAGGAGTTTGGCTGCATAATCACAGAAACAGGTATTCAGAAAACCATTCTTACAAATTAAATTTCCAATGCACTAACAATATTGCCGAGTATGAAGCCTTGATGCTCGGTCTGAAGATTTTGAAAAGAGTTGGTGCTAAACAGATTATGGTAAGAGGTGATTCTGAGTTGATAATCAAGCAAATGAAAGGTGAGTATGCTGCGAAACACCCATGTCTTAGAGCTTATAGGAATGTTTTTCTTGATGCCCTTAGATGTTTCACTGAAGTTGACTTGCAGGTAATGCCGAGGGGACAAAACATTCCGGCGGATGGATTGGCTATGTCAGCAGCCACATGTAAGATTCCTTTCCGCTCAACTCGCCCATACACTGTGGAGGTGAAATGCAGACCAACCGTTCTTGACAATATCAGGTATTGGCAAGTGTTTGGTAATGATGATCAAATCAAAGACTTTTTGTAGTGTAAAAATGATTTTGAATGTACAAATATAGATTTAGAGAATGAGGATGAAAATGTAAATAGATTTGATTTTGAAATTGATAGTGTAAATAGCATAGATTCAGGAGAATTAGGCGATGATGAGATGGAGGCCGATATTTTGCATTTGAAAAGTAATGTTTTGCCTAGGGGTCTAGTTCCTTTAGAGGACTTGTTTGATTTAAACGATGTATCCAAAAAACCAAAAATTAAAACCAATGGACAAGAGGTAGAAGATTGTAATATAGGGATTGAAGAGAAACCCAGGATAGTCAAATTGTCTAAATCATTACCCCCTGAGAAAAAACTCAAATACATTGAGCTGTTCAAGGAATATTCGGATGTATTTTCCTGGGGTTATGAGGATTTGAAAGCTTATGATACCAGCATCATACAACACAGGATTCCAATAAAAGAAGACCAAAAACTGTTCAGACAGAAACTTAGGAGGATAAATCCCAAGTTACTCTCTCTGATAGAAAAGGAAATAAAAAAAATGTACGATGCCAAAATCATAGTCCCGTTGCGTTTTTCGAAATGGGTCTCTAATTTGGTCACTACACGTAAGAAATCTGGGGAGATCAGGATTTGCATAGATTTCTGAAATCTGAATAAGGTCTCCCTGAAGGATAATTACCCCTTGCCCAAAATGGACCACATCCTACAAAGGGTGGTTGGATTCAGTGGAATCTCTTTGCTGGATGGGTTCTCGGGTTATAATCAGGTCCTAGTTCACCCGGATGACCAAGACAAAACCGCTTTCACCACACCATGGGGCACTTTCATGTATTTGAAAATGCCTTTTGGTTTGATGAACACTGGAGCCACTTTCCAGAGAGCGATGGATATCGCCTTTGTGGAAGAATCAGGTAAGTTTATTGTCGCCTATTTGGATGATGTAACTGTGTTTTCCCGATCTGATGACGAACACCTGCGACACCTCAGATGAGTCTTTAAGAAATGTAGAAGGTTTGGGATTTCTTTAAATCCTAAGAAAATCCTTTTCAGACTAGAGGAAGGCAAACTGCTAGGACACATCATCTCCAAGGACGGGATCAAAATAGACCCCGGCAGAATCGAGGCCATACAAAAATTAGAACACCCAAGAAACATCAAAGAATTACAGTCTTTTATCAAGAGAATAAAATTTCTACGAAGATTCATTCCCAATCTGGCAGATCTCCTCAAAAACATTACAAATATGCTAAAAAATGATGTAAAAATAATATGGGACACTGAGTCCAGACAGTCTTTCGAACAAATCAAACGAGCACTCACAGAGGCCCCTGTCTTGATCAGTCTTGATTTTACTAAGGATATCTATCTTTTTTCTTTCGCTTCCGAACATACTATAGCAGCGGTATTACTACAAAAGAACAGTGAAGGGTATGAATATCCCATAGCTTTCTTTAGTAAAGAGTAAAGAGACGCTGCTCTGAGTTACAAGATAATGGAGAAATAAGCTTTTGCCTTGGTAAAAGCTATAAAAGATTTTAGGGTCTACATTCTCCATTCCCATACCATTGCATATGTTCCGAATGCGGTAGTAAAAGACATTTTGACCCAGGACAATCTCGATGGAAGAAGGGGAAAATGGATTGTTGTCATTTTAGAATACGACATAGAGATTAAGCCTACGAAACTAATCAAGGGTCAAGGCCTAGAAAAATTAATGGCAGAATCAAATTTCCATGCTCTTGACATTAATTTTTTAGCTGCAGCAGATGAACAGGGCGAGATGGCGACTCCAAGCATGAGAGAGGTATTTCTCAACTCTCCATGGTACGTAGACCTTATATTCATTTTGCAAAATTTACAAGCTCCCCCTGGTTTGACTAAGACTAAAGCTAGATTTTTGAAGTTGAAAGCCTTAAAATTTTGTATTCTAGAAGGCAATCTATATTGGAAAGATCCTGGAGGTATTCTGTTAAATTGTTTATTGAAATATGAAGCTGACAAAGTGTTACAAGAATTTCATGTAGGAGAATGTGGTGGCCATCTGAATTGGAAGGTCACAGCCAACAAAATCCTTAGAGCTGGTTTCTATTGGCCCACCCTATTCACTGATGTACATTGTACAGTGACTGCATGTCATCAATGTCAACTGTTTGAAGGCAAAAGGAAACTCCTCCCTCTACCTCTGAAACCGATCTCAGTTGAAGCCCCTTTCCAGCAATGGGGATTGGACTTCATTGGAGAAATACACCCCCCTTCTTCAGGCCAGCACAGGTGGATTCTCACTGCCACCGATTATTTTACCAAATGGATCAAAGCAATACCAAGCAGGTAAGCCACTGACTCTGTTATTATCAAATTCCTTGAAAATAATATCTTGCCTCGCTTTATATGTCCTAGAAATATTATAACTGATAATGCTGCTGCTTTTTGGTCGAAGAAACTCATAGATTTCTGCAACCAGTATCACATTGGTTTGGGACATTCCATATCTTACTACCCTCATGGGAATGGGCTGGCAGAATCTTAAAACAAAACCTTGGTGAACATCATCAAGAAAACGTTGCAGGAAAACAAGAAATCATGGCATAACAAGTTGGTGTTCGCATTATGGGCTGACAGACTGACCACCAAAAGGTCAATCGGTATGTCACCTTACCAGCTGGTCTATGGCACAGAAGCAGTTTTCCCCACTTCCTTAGGAGTCCCTGTCATGAAGTTGCTTCAATATGTACAAGCCGAGCCAAATGACTCACAGAGAAGGATCAACTAGATGATTAATTTACAACAATCAAGAGAAGAAGTTTTCAACAAGACTCAGGTAATCCAAGAAAGCATCAAGAAGATTTTTGACAAAAGAACCAAGGAAGATGATTTTGAGCTAGGAGATTTGGTGCTGAGATGGGACGCCAGAAATGAAGACAAGGGAAAACATGGAAAATTTGACAGTCTGTGGAGAGGACCATACATGATTCAAGCATTCAGGGGAAACAACACTTTCTTGCTAAACAACGCTGATGGGACAGATCTGCCAGGAGGACCTGTAAATGGAAAAATGTTGAAGCATTATGTGCCACCTTAGTAGAGATTTGAGTTTTCACTCACCATTGTACATACCATTTTTATTTTTCACCTGCATTTTCTGAGTGAATAACATTAGTCAGTTGGTTGAATCCCGAAGAGAAGGCCCTAAGCTGCTGACCACTGTTCTTCCAATTTTTTAGAATAAAACTAATCAATCAATGAAGGTTACTAGGAAGAAATTTTCAGAATGACAGGAACCAGGATTCTTGGCACTTCACATGGAAAGTACCATCCCGAGGTGGAGCCGCTGTTATCACCCTATAAGTTATAGGATCAACTGGTGACTGGGATATTATCTGTCTCTAGTGTTTTTTTTTGACAAATGATTTTTCATTCTGCAAATAATTTGAAAAAGAAAAGAAAAAAGTAAAAGAAAAGAAAAAAGAAAAAAGAAAGAATAGAAAAAAGAAAAAGAAAAGAAAAAAGAAAAAAAGAAAGAAAAGAGGGCATAAAAGAATTCAATAAAAGCCCCATGCAATAATAGTAACTTGGTCCATACCTTTCAAGCATGGCCAAGTTCTTTTTTAAATTGATGTTGATAGGATTAGTGAATGAGTTTGGCTAAATAGTTTAATCTTAGCCAAAGTATTTAGGTTAGATTAGTGAATAAATCTGGCCAGACTGTCTAATCTTGGTCAGATAGCCCCAGGGTAGAGTAAATTCTTAACCCAATAGTCTAATCTGGGTTAATTGTCATAGGAAGCTAGGTTAGAAGATAGGCTAGTCTCTTTATTTCTTTATTTCAATAAGAACCAATTTGATGATCATGTTGCACCATGATTTGGATACCTAAAATGTTGTTCGACTAACCCCTTGGTGGTGTAGACATGAAAAGTCTTGGAGGAAAACAGTGAAAAAGCACATATCCTAAGTTTTATAGGCACATGTATTTTACGCGCCCTCACTTATGCTCCAATCATGTATCAATGGTCCAGATGATTGTGCTCAGATATACGGTGGACAGGTCTTTCCAAACCCCCCCAACCGTTCTATCTT
>ML800432.1:224025-238040 GCA_009831015.1 Picea engelmannii
CTAGCAACAATGCCCTCCACAAAAATAGCCCATTGTTTGGAAACACCATTCAATGTTGTTCTCACAAGATCACTGTCAGCTATGGCTTCCCCCATAGCTCCAAGCTCATCCCTCACCTGTGTCAATCTAGTAAGGTATGTGACTACATTTTCATCCTTGGTCATTTTTATGTTCTTTAGTTTTTCCCTCAAAACCATCTTCCAGTTCTCATTTGTACTCTGGTACAATTTAGTCAAAGACTCCCACATCTCATAGGCATGTGTCTTCCCTGTCAAGTGAGGAATCAAATGATCCTTGATGGCATCAAGAATAAATCTCTTAGCCTTGATACTCTTCTTATTATAGGCTGCAAGAAGAGTAGCATCAGCAGGTACCACAACAGGATGAGTAGTGGTATTCTCCACAATGTCCCACAACTTGTTCTCTCGCAAAAGAAAGATCATCCTCTCCGTCCAAGCACCAAAATTTGTTGCCCCATCAAGTCTGTCTTCAACCCTCAAACTAGTTGCCATGACCCTCTTTCTGCTGAAAATCACAAATTCAAAAATCTGCCCTGTGAAGTGACTGCTATCCCTACTTTCTGTCTGCTGAAATTCCTGCCTCTTTTCAACTCAGCTCTGATACCATGTTAATTTTTCAAAATCCCAACCCAGTTTTAGTCTCACTGATTTTTCAGCCAAATTTAAATGCCAAACTCAGTTTCAGCACTGTGTTTCAGCATATGTTACAGCGTTGTGTTTCAACATATACTCACAACGGTGTTTCAGCATATGACTCAGCACTGTGTTTCAGCATATGTTACAGCACTGTGTTTCAACATATGTTACAACACTATGTTTCAGCATATACTCACAGCGGTGTTTCAGCATATGACTCAACACTGTGTTTCAGCATATGTTATAGCACTGTGTTTCAGCATATATTACAACACTGTGTTTCAACATATACTCACAGCGGTGTTTTAGCATAACAAAAAACTTAACAGAAAATAAACTTCAGAACTGAAACATGAGGATTCTAAACATCGTTTTCAATGCAGAAATAAAATATCAGCAATATGAAAAACTCAGAAAATATAGACACAAAGATATTTGGTCTAACTTTGACCCTGGAAAAACCCACAAGGGGAAAACTAGTGAGAGAGGGCTTTGTATTATTTATGAGCTTCTGAGAAATTCTTTTACAGCATATTCATCTTCATATATTTACACAAACTTATTTGGACATTCCTGTAGCTTTGCTCCTCGATTTCTGAACCAGAAATCTGTACAACTGTACGACAATTAATGATGTACGGACTGTCTTGAAATTCATGCCAAAACTCTGCTAAGACTCAATTTCTGTGCCACTAAATTTTGTTCGGCAGCCTTGGAATGCATGCCAATAATCCCAGAAATTGCAGCTGGTATCTCTTTTCTTCAGCTCAACCTCTCTCTTGCTCTCTCTTGTTCTCTCAACAAGAATTCTTGAGCTCCTCTTGTTCTCTCAACAAGAATGCTTCAACTTCTCTTGTTCTTGGCATCTCACCAAGAACCTCTTGGCATCTCACCAAGAGTCTCTTTCTCTCTCAACAAGATTGCTTCCACACCCAAGAATGGGTGTGCCCTCTTGCCCAAGTCGACCTCATGAGGGAAGGTGAGGGGTTTTCTAATCTAACGGTTGAGATTAGATCAGATGGGTGGCTGAGATTTGGTGTCTCTTCACTCACCCTCACTTTAATCATAAAGTCACCTTTTAATTTGCATCTCACAAATTAAATGACTAGGACCCACATTCAGCAATTTCTCCCCCTTAGGTGCCTAGGGAAGAGAAGCACTTTCCTTGGTACTTTATTTTCAATAAAAAATTAACAGATCAAGCCCTAGTTTCTCATGCTAAAGGTGGAAATAAAAAGTTTCATTTTCAAAAGGAAGCCCACTTTCATAAAGAATCTCACCCTCCAAAGAGATTCCAGAAATATGATAAGGGTCAAAGAAAGGGAAAAGAATTCTCCTCTTATCGTTGTTATCATTGTGATAAGATGGGAAACATTGCTAAGAATTGTCTTGCCAGAAGGGAAGAATACAAGAAGAGAAATAACAAAAGACATCATGTCCATGCAGCAGAAGATGATGAGCCACCCAAGAAGTTGACTAAAGAAGAGATTGAAGATTATGTTTTTTCTTCCGCCCTCTCAGGATATGTGACACCTGGAGAGGATACTTGGCTCATAGATAGCGGTGCCTCTAAGCACATGATAGGTCAAAAAGAAATTCTCTCTAGCCTTACAAAAAAGGACTTTCCCTAGAAAGTTTCACTTGGAGATGATTATCAGTACCCTATCAAAGCAATGGGAGAATCCACTTACAAACTTGATTCAATAAGTCTGATGATAATGAAGGATTTACTCTATGTACTAGGATTGAAAAATAAATTACTTTATATTTCAGCCCTAGATAAGAAAGCTTTCAGGGTTGCATTCATAGATGGTGAAGTTCTTATGTGGCCTAAAGGAAAAACTATAGAATATGCAGCTGTAATTGGGACATAAGAAGGTGGGTTGTACAAGTTAAAAGGTCACTCAGATGTAGCCTTGACTCACTCTACTGAAAGTCCTTGTGAACTTTGGCATAGAAGACTGGCTCACATCAACTACAAAGCCTTACCATATGCAAGCAAGGTAGCTACAGGTTTACCAGAATTAAAGGTTGATCATGAAGGTGTATGCAAAGGATGTGCATAAGGAAAGAACATAAATAATCCTTTTCCAAAGAGCGACAATAAAGCATAAGGAATCTTGGAGCTTGTCCACTCAGATCTATGTGATCCAATGCCATCAACCTCTCTAAGTGGGTATGTATAATATATATCCTATATTGATGATTACTCTCGTAAGAATTGATTTTATTTCTTGAAGTCAAAATATGAAGTACTCGGAAAGTTCAAGGAATTCAAAACCTTGGTAGAAAACCTCTCCGAAAGGAAAATCAAGATACTCGGGTTAGATAATGGAGGAGAGTACACCTCAAATGAATTTGGAATCTTTTGAAGAGATGCCAGGATTAAGAGGGAGCTCATCACTCCCTATAATCGTCAACAAAATAGTGTAGCAGAAAGAAATAATAGAACGCTTATGAAAGAAGTAAAGACTATGATTCATGATCAAGATCTTCCAATGCACTTATGGGATGAATCAACAAGAACATCATTATATGTCCAAAACAGATTATCCCATAGTGCACTTGGATTCAAAACTCCTGAAGAAATGTTCACCAGAAAGAATATAGAAGTAAGCCATCTCAAAATATTTGGTTGACCAGTATTTGTACACATTCCAAAATAAAAGAGAACTAAGTTGGATCCTTCAGGAAAGAAGGGAATATTTGTTGGATACTGTGAGGTCTCTAATGCCTTCAAAATATATATACCAGGTTACCATCATATTGAGATAAAAAAAGATGTAACCTTTGATAAATATGCAACACTCTAAATATCAAGGAAATTCCAGCTTGAAGAAGTATATGAAGAAGAACCTGTAGCTCCCAGAGTTGCAGAACCTATGAAGGAAGTTACAGTTACCCCTGATGATGAGATTCCAGAATATCATGATATTATAGAATCTAAAGAAACTCCCCATATGACGATATCTCAAAAGATAAAGCCATATTTGGCAAGAGAACTTATTCAATATGTATAGAAGTATGGTTCCCCAGAAGGAACCATGATACAAAGAAAGAAACCTAAGCCATTCTCCAGCTATATGGACTTGATGTGTGATCTCGTAGAAAACAAACCTACCTTCTTTGAAGAAATCTTCCAAAATAAAGAATGGATGGATGCCATGACATAACAATACCAATTCAATATAAAGAATGATGGATGGAAAGTAGTTCTGAGACCAAAAAACAAATATGCAGTATCTTCCAAGTGGATATACAAAATAAAACATGCAGTGGACAAAAGTATTGAATAACATAAGGCAATATTTGTGGCTCGTGGTTTTTCTCAAAAGGAAGGTATTGAATATGAAGAAACATTTTCTCCTGTATCTAGATACACTTCTATCAGAACCATCATAGCTCTTGCATCCAAAATGAAGTGGAAGTTACACCAAATGGATGTGAAAACACTTTTCTTAAATGGTGTTATTCAATAAGAAGTGTATATAAAACAAACAAAAGGGTTTGAAGTTGAAGATAGAAAGACTCATGTCTACAAGTTGAAGAAAGATCTGTACGGGTTGAAGTAAGCTCCTAGAGCTTGGTATGGAAGAATTGATAGTTTCCTGATGAGCTTGGGCTTTACCAAAAGTAAAGTAGATCCTAACCTTTACTTCAAGGTTATGAATGATGAGCTAGTTATATTGCTATTATATGTGGATGAATTATTCTTAAAAGGAGAAGAAACACTCATCACATATTGCAAGAAGAAGCTTGTTGCAGAGTTTGAGATGAAAGACCTAGGCCTGATGCATTATTTCTTAGATATTGAAGTTTGGCAGAGCCTAGAGAAGATCTTCCTTAACCAAGGGAAGTATGCAGTTGAAATACTAAAGAGATTTGACATGTTGGAATGCAAAGCCATGAAAACACCTATGGAAATGAATTTGAAGCCCCTAGTTGATACTTCGTCAGAGTTAGTTGATGCTACTCTATAAAGACAAATTATTGGTTCGTTGATGTATTTGATGATTACTAGGCCAGATATATGCTTTGTTGTGAACACTGTGAGTCAGTATCTGTTGAATCTTAGATGTGTTCACCTTGTATCTACAAATAATGTGATGAGATACCTTAAGGGTACATTGGATTATGGTCTTTGTTATACTGGAGATAATGTCTTCATATTTTATGGTTATACTGATTCAGATTGGGCTGGAAGTGCTTCAAAAAGGAAAAACACTTTAGAACGTTGTTTCAGTTTGGGGTCCACCATGACTTCATGGAAAAGTAGGAAGAAATCCAATATTTATCTCATCACGATAGAAGTCGACTACATTACAACATGTTCCACCAGTTGTGAAGCCATATGGCTTCAGAATTTTTTGACAGGTCTATTAGATCTGAAGATGGAAGCCACCTTTATTCTATGTGATAACCATAGTTGTATCAAGATGATGAAGAACCCAGTGTTCCATGATAAGTCGAAGAACATAGAGATTCAGTATCACTACATTCGTGATATGGTGTAGAGGGGAGTTGTAAAGATCCAATATCTTGGCACAGATGAGCAGGTTGAAAATGTGTTGACCAAGCCTCTGTCTCATGTGAAGTTTGAGTACTTCTGAGGCAAGCTTGGTGTTGTCTGAAAGGACCTCCTTCGAAAGGGGGAGTGATGTTGATGATACTATGGTATCCTGACCAACAACAAATAGCTCCATTAGGATTTTATATCCTAGGGGATTGATCATCTCTGGGCAGATCCCGAAGGTCCGGTAAGGATGTTTGTCAGAGTACCTATTCATGTATATTCCAGTTGTGGTCAGTAGTGGTAACTCCATTAGGATTTTATATCATAAGGAATCTTATATTATTGTGCATATCCCAAAAGTCCGGTAAGGACGGACTATCAGAGTACGACATGGTAGCTTGTTAAGATTTTATATCCTAGGGAATATTATGATTCCTGGGCAGATCTCGAAGGTCCGTTAAGGATAGTATGTCAGAGTACCATAAATGTTGTTGTTGATATACATGCCTCATTTTTTTTCCACATGTTGATGATGTTGTTGTTCCAGCCTCATGTTGTTAATGATGTTGTTGTTCCATCCTCGTGTTGTTGATGATGTTGTTTCAGACTCGTGTTGTTGTTGATGATGTTCCAACCTCGTGTTGTTGATGATGTTGTTGTTCTAGCTTCATGCTATTGATGTTGATGTTTCAGCTTCATGCTGTTGCTGCTGATGATGATGATGTTTCTCCATCTCCATGCTATAAGCGATGATGATATTGATGATGAGAAAAAATTTCGATGATTTATAGATGTGCTAGTCAATGTTCCAGATGTTGCTAATGATGCCGCCCTCTCCTTCTCTTGATGATGTTGTGTTGGGTCATGTTAGTAGAATACCCTTCTAGTTAAGGGGGAGTGTTGAAATATTGTAAATTCAAAGAATATTCTAATTATATTTGAGTTATTATCTTACATATCAAATCCCCTTTTGCGAATTGATCATTTCGGCTCTTGTATAATATCAAATTCCCTTTTGTGGATTGGTCAAACCATATTTGTATGGTGGTATTTTTGAAGTCATCCCCTAGTGTTTATAAAGTGGTTTTAACCATTTCTAGAAGAAGTCCACCCTAATAAGTGAAGAGACATAACCCTAGTGCCTCCTCAAATAGTATTTATATGTGAGGAGGGTGCCTCACTTGTACACACTCACTTTCACTCATATAGTGTGCATATCTTGAAGTCAGTTGCAGTTGCAGGAGGAATGAGAAGAGAGGCACATGCTCAGTCTTAGTTTATTCTTGGTGTTTTGGTCTTAGTCTTGGAATTGTATTGGCAATCTATTATTGAGGAAGTTTTTGCTGGGTTTTCTCCTCCATGAGGGTTTCCCACGATAAAATGTTGTGTACCTTGTGATTGTGTTTCTTTCGATGATCCTCTTTATGTTGTTGTTTTGGAAATGCATTGAATGCTCATGTGATTTGGAAATAACCTAATAACAACAGTAAAAAATTAACATGGTATCAGAGATTGATTGAATAGAGCATATTTCATTAGGTATCTAGAGGTCATTGTTGATGTACAAGAAAATTAGGCATTTTCACTGAAGAGGAATTTCTGACCAAAAAATATCTTGGCAAGTGCGCCCCACCCTAATACATCTTTTGGCAGCTTGGGCAAACTTTTCCAGTGGCAAGATACCCTGGAAATTCAAACCCTATTTTTGACTGGTACTAGCAAACCAGAACCAGTACCAGAAGTACCAGTCCATAATTACGCAAGTCAAGGGAAAAACTTGGAATTTTTTGAAACAGTCAGCTCCATTAAACTCACCTCAGCCCAGCGCATCTCCTAGTAAGATCGGTTTCAATTTTTGAGCACTTTCATTTTCTGGTCATTTTCTTAGCTCCAGGTCAAGATGTCTCCAACCACCAAGCTTGTTGACAAGCTAGAAGGTGTGGAAAATTTTTGTGCCTGGATGTACAAAATTGGACTCATTCTTGAAGAGAATGACCTTGCAAAATTCATAAAAGAAAATGTATCGTAACCCAAAAAATGCAGCCAAAGAAAAGTACAAAAAGGATATGAATAAGTCTAAAAGAATAATTGTAGATTCCATTAGAGACCAGTTAATCCCTCAAGTGTCTTCTAAGAATACTCCAAAACATATTTTTGATGCCCTAACTAGAATGTATGAAGGAAATAACATCAACTAAAAGATGAACTTGAGAACCCAACTCAAGAATACAAAGATCCAGAAAGGAGAAACAGTCCAAGACTATTTCTCTAGGGTTTCTCAATTCAAGGAACATTTAGAGGCAATTGGAGACAACTTATATGAATATGAACTCATAATGGCAACCCTTAATGGTCGCACAAGACCTTGGGATTCCTTCATCCAAACTATTTGTGCAAGAAAAGAATAACTCAAATTTGATAGTTTATGGGAAGAATGTGTTCAAGAAGAAGCAAGAGTGGCCAATTGAGAAGCCATCCTTTTAAGAGATGAATATCAAGCCCTAGTTGATCATGATAAAGGTGGAAAGAAAAATTCTCATTTTAAAAAGGAGACCCACTTTCATAAAGAATCTCACCCTCCAAAGAGATTCCAGAAATATCATAAGGATCAAAGAAAGGGAAAAGATTTCTCCTCTTATTAATTTTATCATTGTGATAATATGGGACACATTGCTAAGAATTGTCTTGCCAAAAAGGAAGAATACAAGAAGAGAAATAACAAAAGAAATCATGTCCATGCAGCTGAAGATGATGAGCCACAGAAGAAGTTGACTAAAGAAGAGATTGAAGATTATGTTTTTTTTTCCTCCCTCTCAGGATCTGTGACACCTGGAGAGGATACTTGGCTCATAGATAGCAGTGCCTCTAAGGACATGAGAGGTCAGAAAGAAATTCTCTCTAACCATACAAAAAAGTACTTGCCCCATAAAGTTTCACTTGGAGATGATTATTAGTACCCTATCAAAGGAATGGGAGAATCCACCTACAAACTTGATTCAGGAACTCCGATGAGAATGAAGGATGTACTCTATGTACCAGGTTTGACAAATAACTTACTTTATATTTCATCCCTAGCTAAGAAAGGTTTCAGGGTTGCATTCGTAGATGATGAAGTTCTTATGTGGCCTAAAGGAAAAACTATAGAAGATGTAGTTGTAATTGGGATAGAAGAAGGTAGTTTGTACAAGTTAAAAGGTCACTCAGATGTATCCTTGACTCACTCTACTGAAATTCCTTGTGAACTTTGGCATAGAAGACTAGCTCACATCAACTACAAAGCCTTACCATATGTAAGCAATGTAGTTAAAGGTTTACCAGAATTAAAGGTTGATCATGAAGGTGTATGCAAGGGATTTTCACAAGGAAAGAACATAAAGAATCCTTTTCCAAAGAACGACAGTAAAGCAAAAGGAATCTTGGATCTTGTCCACTTAGATGTATTCGGTCCAATTCCATCAACATCTCTAAGCAGTTATGTATACTATGTATATTGATGATTACTCTCATAATACTTGGCTTTATTTCTTGAAGTCAAAATATGAAGTACTCAGAAAGTTCAAGGAATTCAAAGCCTTGGTAGAAAACCTCTCCGAAAGGAAAATCAAGATACTCAGGTCAGATAATGGAGGAGAGTACACCTCAAATGAATTTGTAAAATTTTGCAGAGATGTCGGGATTAAGAGGGATCTCATCAATCCCTCTAATCCTCAACAAAATGGTGTAGCAGAAAGAAATAATATAATGATTATGGAAGCAGTAAAGACTATGATTCACGATCAAGATCTTCCAATGCACTTATGGGCTGAAGCAACAAGAACATCAATATATGTCGAAAACAAATTATTCCATAGTACACTTGGATTCAAAACTCTCAAAGAAATCTTCACCAGAAGGAATCTAGAGGTAAGCAATCTCAAAATATTTGGTTGACTAGTGTTTGTACACATTCCAAAAGAAAAGAGAACTAAGTTGGATCCTTCAGAAAATAAGGGAATATTTGTTGGATACTGTGAGGTCTCTAAGGCCTTCAAAATCTATATACCAGGTTACCATCATATTGAGATCAACAGAGATGTAACCTTTGATGAAGATGCATCACTCAAAATATCAAGTAAATTCCATCTTGAAGAAATATATGAAGAAGAACTTGTAGCTCCGAAAGTTGTAAAACCCGTGAAGGAAGTTACAGTTACCCCTAATGATGAGATTTCAAAAGATCATGATAGGATAGAATCTCAATAACCTCTTCGTATGATGATATCTCACAAGATAAATCTAGCTTGGGAAAGAGAACTTATTCAAGATGCAGAGAAGTATGGTGCCCCATAAGGAACCATGAGACAAAGCAAGAAACCTAAGCCATTCTCTAGCTATATGGCCTTGATGTGTGATCTCATAGAAAAGGAACCTACTTGCTTTGAAGAAGCCATCCATAAGAAAGAATGGATGGATTCCATGACAAAAGAATACTGGTCCATTATAAATAATGATGTATGGGAAGTAGTTCTGAGACCAAAGAATAAAAGTGCAATATCTTCCAAGTGGATATACAAAATAAAACATGCAGCGGACGAAAGTATTGAATAACATAAGGCAAGATTTGTGGCTCGTGTTTTTTCTCAAAAGGAAGGTATTGAATATGAAGAAGCATTTTATCCTATAGCTAGATACACTTCTATCAGAACCATCATAGCTCTTGCAAACAAAATGAAGTGGAAGTTACACTAGATGGATGTGAAAACAACTTTCTTAAATGGTGTTATTCAAGAAGAAGTGTATATAAAACAACCACAAGGGTTTTAAGTTGAATATAGAAAGACTCATGTCTACAGGTTGCATAAATCTTTGTACAGGTTGAAGTAAGCTCCTAGAGCTTGGTATGGCAGAATTGATAGTTTCCTGATGCACTTGGGCTTTACCAAAAGTAAAGTTGATCCTAACCTTTACTTCAAGGTTATGAATGATGAGCTAGTTATATTGCTACTATATGTGGATGACTTTTTATTAACATGAGAAGAAAAGATCATCGCATATTGCAAGAAGAAGCTCGCTGCAGAGTTTGAGATGAAAGACCTAGGCCCAATGCATTATTTATTAGGTCTTGAAGTTTGGCAGAGCCTAGAGAAGATCTTCCTTAACCAAGGGAAGTATCTAGTTGAAATACTGAAGAGATTTGACATGTTGGAATGTAAAGCCATGAAAACACCCATGGAAATTAATTTGAAGCTCCTGGTTGATAGTTCATTAGAGTTAGTTGATTCTACTCTATACAGACAGATTATTGGTTCGTTGATGTATTTGATGAATACCAGGCTAGATATATGCTTTGTTGTGAACACCTTGAGTTAGTATCTGGTGAATCCCAGATGTGTTCACCTTGTAGCTGCAAAGCATGTGATGAGATACGTTAAGGGTACATTGGATTATGTTCTTTGTTATACTAGAGATCATTTCTTCAGATTGTATGGTTATACTGATTTAGATTGGGGTGGAAGTGCTTCAAACAAGAAAAACACTTTAGTATGTTGTTTCAGTTTGGGTCATCCATGACTTCATGGAAAAGAAGGAAGCAATCCAATATTTCTCTCAGCATGAAAAAAGCAGATTACATTGCAGCATGTTCCACCAGTTGTGAAGCCATATGGCTTCGGAAGTTGTTGACAGGTCTGTTCGATCTGGAGATTGAAGCCACCTTGATTATATGTGATAACCAGATTTGTATCAAGATGATGGAGAATCCATTGTTCCATGATAAGTTGAAGCACATAGAGATTCGATATCACTATGTTTGTGATATGGTGGAGAGGGGAGTTGTAAATATCCAATATGTTTTCACAGATGAGGAGGTTGCAAATGTGTTGACCAAGCCTCTGTCTTGTGTGAAGTTTGAGTAATTCTGAGACAAGCTTGGTGTTGTTCGAAAGTACCTCCCTTGAAAGGGGGAGTGATACCGATGATACTATGGTATCTTGACCAACAACGGGTATCTTCGTTAGGATTTTATATCCTAGGGGATTGATCATTCCTCAGTAGATCCCAAAGGTATGGTAAGGATGATTTGTTAGAGTACCTGTGCATGTATATCCCAGTTGTGGTAAGTAGTGGTAGCTCCATTAGGTTTTTATATCATAGAGAATATTATATTCGTGGAAATATCTCGAAGGTTCAGAAAGGAAGGTCTGTCAGAGTACAACATGGTATCTTGTTAGGATTTCCTATCCTAGGTAATCTTATGATTCCTTGGTAGATATCGAAGGTCTGGTAAGGACGGTCTGTCAGAGTACCACAAATGTTGTTGTTGATACACTTGCCTCATTTTGTTTCCACATGTTGATGATTTTTTTGTTCTATCCTCATGTTGTTTGTTATAACCCTAAATTTCTCTACATATGCATACCTAGCATTTGGCCCTCTTACTTGCATTTTTTTCCAAGCCATCACTGAGTTTCTCTTCTAAAAAAACCATTTTTTGACGATGTGTGCACCCTGCACCACTACTGCCCACGTACATATGCTTGCTACACCACTACAACTCACGTACATATGCATGTTGCACCACTACATCCCGCGTATACATGCAAAAGTTGCAAGAAATTTTTTTTGCAAGGAATTCATTGATATTACGGGCTATTGGGTAGTTTCCCAACTAATCCACTGCTTATAGCCCATCACCCAACCGAATAACCATCATTTTTCCATATAAAATGAGGTGTTGGGGTCTCATTCCATATCTAGACATAAGAATAGTGAAACTCTGCCCATTTCACATCCCCTCCTTGTGCCAAGCATTTGCATCCTTGTTGTGAGAATTGACTTAGAATTCCTCATTTTTTCCCTTTTTCCTCCATAAGAACCCATTACATTTCCCGAGAAGAAGGTGTTAGCACTGTAAGTCACACTTTGACTACTAAAGTGTAAGCTCAATGCCCATCAGAATGAAAAAGATAATTTGGTTTTGAATGGGTAGATCAACCAGATGGAGAAAGAAAGAGAGAGGGCTGCAAGCTACAGATCAGTATGCTACACCAATGGGCAATGCAGTCACAAACATCCTACTCAAAGAAGGCACAAAAGATGCTCAACAAAAAACAAGATTATATGCTGATAGGTGGAAGAATGAAGAAAGAAAACATAAGATAGAATGTTCAATAAACAAAGATTCTCTCAATTTAATGAATCAATGGATACTTGAATATAAACAATGATTGATGGGCAAAATACAACAGATCCTCTGCTGCTTAGGGATCCATAAATCATTGACAACTTTTGATCCTCAAATCTACAATATATTCAAATAAGAAGAAATATAAAAGAAGAGTTACAATCTGTAATCACAGCTCTCATGAGTCTCCAATAGCAGTAATTCTTATAATCATAAAATTCCCACAGTCTTACAAATGAACACACACTGGAAAATTGCCTACTCCTACTCTCTCTAGCCTCTCTTGACTCACCCATCCTCTTATACAAGAGATATTTCCTTCTTTAAATAGAAAATAGCATCCAGATTAACTAAGGAGGTCGAATCCCATCTCCTACATTGGATTCTAAGCCTAGGAGATAGGTGGAAATAATCAAAGAGACAAAAATCCAACAAACTGCTGATTTTCAGGAATTTGTTGGAAGTCATTAATAAAATGTCTCAACCTCATTGCATGAAGCATTTCCTGGAGATAAATATTAGGTGTAGGTGTCCCTTGACATCTAACTGATCCTTGAGAAGTCATTCTAAACCTCCTTGACATGTGGCAACCCCCCAACAATGTGAATATCAAAACCATGACTGCTACAGGAATTAGTACGTAGTGCCACTGTGCAGAGTACGCAATGCCTACTTCTATATCACATATATATATAAAAAAACACATTTTGATAAAATGAGAGAGGTTTTTGTTATTTGGAATGTTATGAACAAAAACCTCCTCCCATCTTCAAAAATACATCCTCAACTGCTCATAACCCAAGTTTTAAATTAGTGACTCAAAACTGGCATAATAACTCTGCACAATTTAGCCTCTGCCAGAATATTACACAACATCTGTAGGTAGCGCCCGAATATGTTTCTTCATGCAATTCAGTAGAATAAACCCGTGGGTTCTTTGATTCTTGAAATTGGATATTGGAAATAACTCAATATAATTTCAATTTTCCCCAAAACAAATAAAAATCCCATAACAATTGTATTCATTTGCCAAAATGAATAATGAAATGCAGATTTTGTTCTCTGTGAATTATTAGGTAGCACCACTTATGCAACGCTAAGGCATAAACCAATATTTTGCTAACATAGGCTCCATGGAGGATAGAGTCCTCCTTGAGAGGCTCTAAGAACTCTTGTAGTTTCAGTGCCTTATCCTTTGGGTTTGTGGAGTCATGTTCTCAACCTTTAACCTCTGCAATCTTCTTTGATCCATGACCTTCAGCTTAAAACTAAATGAAAATGAAAACTAAAACTGACAAAATGATGAAAACGATGCTTGTCCAACAAGCTTATTGCACACACCTACTCTAATTATTGGGAAACTGAAGCGTTCAAGTTACATGAAACAACCAATGAAGTCATTTCATCATTTTTTCAACTGTTTGAAGTTTTGAAATGTGCTTCCTTAAGCACCGGAGATAATTCTTACTTGAAGGCGTGTCAAAGAAACATTTGGAAATACACTTTCCATTGAAGAAATCAATGAGCCTAGGCCCATTTTTTGCTTGCAATCAGGCTGCAAATGGATCCTGAAAAACATCATCAATACTTGCCCCTGCAACATTGCTTTGTGTAAAAAGGAAAAGTATTGCATTAGGTCCTTCATCCACTGTTCTTGGTTGTTGTATGGCTTGTTGATTCTCTG
>ML800432.1:246861-300108 GCA_009831015.1 Picea engelmannii
GAAGATCCTTCTAGAAGCGGAAGCTTCTATTAGGTCTTCTTACATCCGCCTTATTCTATTTTATTGAAAGGTCTTATTAATATTGACCTTTATTACATCCGAATACATTGATCTACCTATGTGTGGGTTAGGACCTTAACACGAAGGTTGCAGGGCCTACCGCTGGTTAACTTAGAGCCACCACCACCACTATTACGGTGAAGACTTGACCAGCAAGGGTAATTCGAAGCGAACGAACCATAGGAAACTGTGCCCAAACCAACTCCGAGAGGAGAGTACTTGAATCCAGAGGAACTCACTATTTGTGAATTTGGAGTGGAAGCTCTCGATCCAGCCAACCCTCCAATCACTGACTTGTCGGTGCCAATCTTGGTACAAGTTGTACCTCCAAGGGTAACACCTCACGAGCATCAGATAGTCTTACAAGCAATGATGGAAGCAAATGTTGCTACTTTGTTAGGGAGTCCTCACTCTCCCTCAACAGATGCCACCACAGGGGGTATTCCACCTCCTAAATCACCTTCGTCGGTCCATACCACAATGGTCTCGACCACCTCTACTTAGGGTAGTGGTCCGATACCGTCTTTGGTGGTGACCACTGCTCCATTCACACAGAGTGCGATGGGCCCTCCATTTTTATATGGGATGCCTGAATTTGATACAAAATCTATCCTTACCTACTCCACCCTACAGACAATGGGTCTGGGGGCAGGGATCTCAAACCCTCCCTTGCAAGGGTCCATGGGGGGCACCTCATCCTCCTATAACATTATCCCTTACGGTGGGGGTCATATACCCCTTCCATCCCCCTCACTTGATAGTGCTTTCCAGCCATCCGTTAGGCCAAACATGAACTACAACTTGTTTGGAGCAGGCAGTATATGACCTTCTTCTTACACTATGTCGATGGGTTCAATATCATTCTCTTTGTTTGATGCATTTGGTAATAATACTTTTTCATCAGTTGCCATCTCGGTCGGGGGAAAACCTGGTTTTGGACAACAGAATCCTGTGCAGGGTATTATTCCTATATAGGGGGCAAGTACAGGAGTTTTCTCCTCACAAGGAATTTGGAATCCTTGGCAGGGATTAGTTCCCTCGTCAAGAATGTTGACCAGGGGAAACCCCTTCCATGGTCAATGGAACCTCGGGCAAGGCTCAGTACCTATGCCTTTCGGATCGACAGGGGGCAACCCTTTCTAGAATCTTTGGAACACAACACAGGGAGAAATCCCCACCCAACCGTTGACATCCAATTATGGGAATCAACCGATGATGTCCCAACAAATGCAGTTTCCGTATGATGGTCAAAGACATGGTGTCTACCAGAACCCTGCCCAGCAACCCAACATTTCCTGGCAACCTGGTGCCAGTCAAACTTCATGCTCCCTTTTTCCTGTACATAGTAACCAGCCCAAACTACCGTTTTTGGCAATGTTACATCTGCCGGACTTGTCAATGTTGCTTAACAAACCAATTTTTTGTGATCCGCATTGGCCCCCAATGCCGACTAAGTTTCCCTCAGATATTTCAAAGTTCAAAGGCAAGCCTAGTGAAGACCCAGGTGATCACGTGACAAATTTCCACCTATGGTGCTCGTCAAGCTCGCTGTGAGACGACTCCGTACACTTGCACCTATTTCAACACATTCTTATCGAGGGTGCCGCAAAATGGTACATCGAGCTCGACCACTCAAGATACTCTTACTTTAGTGATTTGGCAATGGTTTTCCTAAACCATTTCCAACTACCTGTGAGATACGATGTCGACACTGAATTGCTAGCTAACTTTGAGTAGACGAAGGATCATATCTCATATCACATCCAAGAATGGCGGCAATGAAAGAGTTTGATTAAGGTACATGTCCCACCAGATTTCCTACTGGAGTGGTTCCTAAAGTCTTTGGTACCTCAGTTATCCAAGGACATTGCGACTTCAGAAGTGTTTTCAAAGGAGGAGGCGATAATGAGAGAGCAATAGCTCAAACTGATATACTCTCAGTCTGTCTTACTCTATGATATCTTTCCAGATGCACCATGGTCCATCCTTGACAAGGCTAGACAAAAGTCTGGACCACATGTAGATGGTATAGTTTGTTCAACACAAGAAAAACCCATTGATCAGTTTCCAAATCAATTGCAAAAATTGTCGATACAATAGACAACAACCAGCCAGACCTCTGGTTCGACTATTCCCCCTACTCAAACGTCGGGCGTACACAGTGTGCATTCGATGAACCCGAAGGCCAACGAGTATCTTGATGGAAAGAAAAAACATCGAAACAAGAAGGGTAAGGGGGATAAGAAACCCAACAACAATGTTGGCAGGGGAAACATAGAGAAGAGAAATTTGAAGTATCAGTGTAACCTTTGCATGGAGGACCATCCGACTCACCTGTGCCCTCGACTTGTGGAGGCCCAGAAGTTATTGGCGTAGCAACAACCTTCTATGTTAATGAACCCATTTCCACATGGGAAAAATATGACTCAAGACTCTTCGAGCGCGGATGGGGGCAATCAGATACCCCCCGCATCTTCTGCTAATCCCTCAGTCGTGAACATTTATATGATGAAGGGTGACACTTATATAGCAACTAGGGAACATGATTACAAAATGTCGAAATCTGCTAAAAAGGGTAAATAATCCGTAAACCCATCTATTCCTCTCCAGATTGAGAAGACGATGGACGAAACAATGACACACATCCTGAAAGGGGCGTTCAAGAAAGATTCTCATAATTTGAATGCGAGGGCCACACATAATTACTTGGTTATGGAGGATTTTTCAAAAACCCTTTGCGTGATGTCCGCTATGGAGGTCTTCCAGAGAAGCCCTTCGCAGAGAAAATCTTTGTTATCTGCTTTGGGATCTGTTGACACTTGTAATCTGGTAACGATCATGCTTGATACAACCAAATTGAAACCTTGTCTCCCTTACCATGTTGCGTTTTAGATAGTAGTGGCTCACCCCACAAAATATTTTACTTGGAATATCTTCCACACGGTGGTTGATGAGGGCACCTCGACTTATGTGATGTCATTGGCATGTTGGAAGGCCATTGGCCAAATCGTTTTGTCTCTGTCACCTACTCTGCTTTCCGATTTCGACGATTATTCTTTCAAACCACATGGAATCATTCCTTCTTTCTTCGTGTAGTTAGGAGGGAATACCATGTGCATCGAATTTGAGGTGGTCGATGCGCCTCTCGACTACAACCTTCTGTTAGGAAGGAGTTGGACCTATGCAATGCATGCAATGGTTTCCACAGTTTTTTGAGTCTTGTTGTTTCCACACGAGGGTCGAATCGTAACCATTGACAAATTATCCTTCTCCTATCCTGACCCTTCATCGGGGAAATCCACAGTCCCAATGATTTATAACCCTCAACTCAGTGTCGTCAACGTGGGGGTTGGTTTGTGCCCACCCTTGATGGGTACTTTCGATTACCCGCCTCCTTCTGGCGATGTCAAGTGTATATCGATTGCCCTCGACCAGCCTAGGGCTAAAATATTTCAAGTATCATCATTCTGAATGAATTACTTTCATGATCTGTGGACTCTTCCCCATCGTCCTCGATGGAAGGGACAGGGCATTGTGGCATGGTGTTGGAAGAAGACCAAAGCAGAAAACAAGGCGATTTTGGGAAAGAAGGCGTGCACAAGGAAAGTGACAGCTGGAAGGAAGAACAACATGCATGCATGCATGGATACCTCACGACGGTAGGGTTAGGGTTTTTGCAATGTATTGTAACGGCTAGGAAGCTAGAAATGTATAAATATAGATACCTAGGCCATATAGGGGGTTGGATTTTTGATATAGAGAGAGTTGTTGTAGCGAGTTGATATGTAATATTTTGTTGTATGACCTAATTTTGTAATCCATTGAGCTAGAGAGGATTGAGGAGTGTATATCTTGAGGGTTAGATCGCAGGTTGAGGGGCCTGGTGCAATCTAGTCCGCCTCATAATAGATATTACCCGATTGATAAGAGTTGTAAGCATGAGGCGCTGAAGTTCATAACTACTATAATAAAAGAGTGAAGAGCCAGATATTTGTGGACGTAGCCGAGGAGGGGGTGAACCATGGTAACATCTGTGTTATGTGACTAGATGCATGCATGTCTTTATTATCTTTCTTTGAATATTTCTATGATGAATGAATGAGTTGTTATATTTCTTGCATAATCATAATAAACAGTGTATTGCATTTACAAGTTATAATAGTGGTTCCATATATAGTTATCATATCTCACACTCAATCCTAGGTTGTAAACACATGAGTATTACAACCACCTATTAAAGTTATCTCAGGTGAGACTGCGAAGTGCACCCCATGTGTTGTGTTTCCTTCTGGTTTACCAGGAAGGCTGAAAGTTTTAGAGGCTTTGTTGGAAAACCGAACAGACATGAACCATGGGTCAATAAACTCAGTACAAACTCAGATAGAATAGAATAGTAACCAACAAATGGTTCTGTTGTCGTTGATAGGAACATAAGAGGATTGAGTAGATGAGATAAGTGGAAGGTCTTTCAGAGGCAGATCAAGAAAATATTAGGACAGAGAGCAATGAGCCACTAGAAGGGGATGTTGAGACCGTGGAATCCCACAAAAGCAAATATCAAAAGCTGTCTAAGGAAAAATGAGTTGGAGTTTGCACAGAAAGATAACAGAAACCCTAAACTAACACCCCACAAATATCTTGAGAAATACATGTTTACGGATTTACACGAAGTCTTTTCTATGATTTTCCACATTTATTACAGGAGTGGATACTAAGGTTGAAGCATAACCATGCCACGAACTGGATCCAACAGTTAGAGTGGACCCCAGTACAGATCGAGTAGTTACAACATGTGAACAATAAATTCACCCGCGCAGTAAACTTTTGGCTTGATAGCATTGTGGCAGGCTTTATAACAAATTTTGCAGTAGATACAACAAAGTCGTACAACACAGTAGAGCAGGAGTTTCTACGAGGACCTCGAGGAAGGTACATTAGATCGTTGTATACTTCTATTAAGATATTGCTATACAACAAAGGTGCAATGACAATTGAGTCAGACAACTAAATTTTCCTGCGTGCATGGGGGAAGGGGGGAAGCACTGACAGAGAAAGGAAAAATGGAAGGAGGAAAGGATAAGGGAAAGAAGGAGGAACCCTTGGACCCAATCATGATGGATGACGACTAGATCAAGTGGATCTTGGCAACAACTGGAAAGACATGTAGCAGAGTACCCTACCAATACAAGGCGAATACCAAGAAGAGATTTGTAGCCGCGAGGGAAGGCTTGGCGAGAGATGAGGAAGAGATAGAGGATCTCTAAGCTATGGAGCATATTGAGGAAATCCTGCATGCAACATATGAGAGGAAGACAAGAGGTCCAATAACGGGAAGAGAAGGTAGCAATCCTATCCATATTAATGTCAGTGTGGAACCCATAAACCCATGTGCGACTAATACACCAAAGAGAACACCATTGTTTAGACAATTGAAGTTCAAAAGCAGTTAGATAGTAGGAAGTACATCTACACAAGGAACAACAACTGGAGGAACCAGTTGAGGCATCACTAGTCAGGTATCTAGACTGCATGGAGGCAGTAGTTCAACATTTAGAATGGCAGGACATGATCCCACCATCAAGTTACTAGAATTTCAAAGAGAAGTAGCAGAAGACCCTGAGAAACACTTGTTCATTTGTGCAAAATTATGGGAAGCAAAACAAATCACTGATGAAGATACCAAACTTGCACAGTTAGATATTATGCCAAGAGACCGCGCACTAGACTCGTACATGAGTTTAGACGCAAACAATGCACCTAGGATGAAAAGGACACTAAAAGACATTAAGAATTTGTTGATAAATGAGTTCCAGAAGCTGAGCTTAGAGGATCAATACATGAATGAGATGATAGAAATCCAACAGAAACTAGGAGAATCTGTTTGGGAAATTGACCACCGATTTAAGCGTTTAAAAGGAAAGTTGAAATATCTCATGACCGATATGCATCATAGGCACTTGTTTGTTAATTCACTACTACCACACTTAAAATACCCATTGCGACAATAGAAGTTCCATATGCATTCAGAGGCTCTGTAGGCAGCCCTGCAACTGGAAGAAAACCAGTATCAATAGACAGATCCAACTATCGAAGAACTGAAGGTGGATTTGAAGAACTTAACATTTCAGCTAAACCATAATAAGAATAAGGACAAATAAGAATTCATTTGGTGTACTACATGTAGGACATAAGGACACTACAAGAACAAATGTCCAACATTCATGTAGTACATGGCAGCAGGAATGTCAAATCCGTTACCAATAGGAGGACTATGGTGCGAAGCCTATAAGAAACTAAGCCACAATCCATATCACTGCCCAATGATGCAGAAATACTAGACAGTCCCAAAGAGTTCATATTGCAACTTTTGCAAGTCAGTGGGCCACGATGACAAAGATCGTAGAACTATGGAGTTGATGTGAGAAAGGACATCAGATGCATATAGAGTGCAAGAAGAAATGATGATTGGGCAAGCCACACTACAATTTAATCAAGTTCCATCTCCATACAACACTACGCAACAACAATATAATACTGGGATACAACCATATAATATCGCGCAACCACAATACAACACATCACAACCTTAGTACAATACTGTGCAGTACAATTAGGCGCCTCGGTATAACACACCGAGACGAGATCGAGTAGGTTACAGAGGTGGAGGACAAGTGAGAGGAGGTTTTGGACGAGGTAGAGGACTAGTGGTATGTAAAAATTGCCAACATCTGGGACATTACGCAAGGGAATTTCCACTTGCACCAGCAACGTGTATGTATTGTCGCACATCGGACCATGATATATAAGAATGTCCAACACTATTAGTAAAGATCCAGGGAAAGAGGAAAAAAAAAAACCAGAATGTTCAGTGTATTTTAGTTGAATCAAGGGATGAAGGACAAAACATCAACATAGTTACCCGTGGAGGAGCAAAAACAGGAAACAACGCAGTTCGATAAGAGCCGGTACAAAAACAATGGGTGAATAAGAACACTGAACCAAGGAATCAGTTCGACGTGCAGAATGATAAGGAAATATTTAAGGAAGCCAAACAAGAATTTTAGAAGGAAGACATGGCGTCGACTTCAACTGTGCAGCAAAGAAAGGAAGCACCAGAATCTGAGATGCCTCCATTACTGGATCATACCAATGAAATGCAACCCATGGGACAAATAAGTACAATAAAAGGATTTTTGCAATCATGTGTAAAAGTATTAAATGATCCAACATCTATGAAAATATTGCAAAACATACTAGAAAAATGTAGTATCGAGACGAAAGGAAAACTAGAACAAAAAACAGTCAATCACCTACATACAAGAAGAAGAACAAGTAGAGAATTCAGACTGAATGCCAACATCAGAGATTTTAGCATGGGAGATATCATACTGGATATAGGATCTGAAGTGAATGTATTAACAAAGAAGACATGGCAATGCATAGGAGAGCCCACATTAGGATATCCACCTGTTCAATTGAAACTAGAAAACCAACATAGAGTTCTACCAATTGGTAGATTGAAGGGAGTAATAGTAGACCTGGATGGAGTGTGCACGAAATCATATTTTGAAGTTATTGAAATAGTGGATGGCACAACACTATATCCAACGTTGCTTGGTTTGGATTAGGCATTTGAAAACCAGGCCATAATCAACTTGAACACAAGAAAAATGACATTTGAGTCAGGGGTATACAGTGTCATCGTGCCATTAGACCCATCAAAAGGGGAAAGGTTCGTAGAACCTATGTGCTTAGACTTAGAGGAAATTAGGTAGTTGTACAGAACAATTGTGCACGATGAGGATTATGTAAACCCAACTGTAGATGGGGTACTCAGTAGGTGGAGCATTACTTCATGTGTAATAGACTCAGATATCGGTTTAGAGAACTGGTAACAAAGGCTACACGAAGTATCCACGAAAATATGTGCACGAATAGACCGCACAGTAAGATGGCTAGGCATAGAAATAAGGGAACCACCCAGTTTCCACGAAATAAATGATTTGGAAACATTCTTGGCATAGTATGAAGATGAAGTTTTAGAGAATCAGAGACTCTTAGCACTTGATATAGCACTCAAGGCCACACTTACAAGATGGTGGGGCACACACAAAGAGACAATCACATATTGGTACCAATGTAAGAGGTTACTGCACATAAGGTTCGATGCAGAACAAAAAGAAAACAAGCAGCAGAAGTATGATGGATAGGGGGCACCAGTGGAACCCTTGGAGAAGTGCAGAACGTTGTGGAAATTGACACCCCCATAGGAATGGCCTCATCATTTCATACACACCTTAGAAGACATACCAGCAAACTGGTACATAGACCAGAAACTGCGCAGAGGAACTGCGACTTGGACGACATTGCAACAAAATTTTACAGTCACTTTTTCATTCGAACATGAAAACCCCAACATAGATGCAGCTCTTAAATGAATAAGAGGCATGATATTCTTCAAGGAACCGAAAGTCAAGCTCATAACAGAAGAGAAACAACGGAACAAACAAACAGTTGAGGAATTGTTGTCATGTTACCATGTGCAACATGAAGCACCGGATGAACATGATCCACATGATATTCAGATTGAAGAAGAAGAATGAAAAATAGAAGTGGAGGGACCACCTATAGAATCAGAAGGTATTGTCGTGTTGATCAAGGTGAACAAAGTAAACATTGAGACAGTTGAGCATCCAAAAATGGCCAGCATTGGAGAATACTGGGAAGAACAAATAGTAGAAAGCATAACAGAGTTACTGCGCGAGTACATTGACCTATTTCCCACAACATTTATAGATATGAAGGGTATAGCAGAAGAGCTAAGAGAAATGAAGATACCACTCATACTTGAAGTGAGGTTGATCAGACAACGACCATACATACTGAATCCAATATATAAGCAGAAAGTCAAAGCTGAGATCGACAGGATGATTAAAGCCGAAATCATAGAACCAGTGGAAGAATCTGAATGGATAAGCCCAATGGTAGTTCAGGAAAAAAAATGAGGGATAAGGATATGCGTCGACTTGAGGAAGTTGAATGATGCATGCCTACATGGCCCATTCCCTACACCTTTCATGGATGAAGTGTTAGAGAACGTAGGAGGACATGAAGCTTACTCATTCACTGATGAATTCTCAGTCTACCATCAGATTAAGATAGCATAGGAAGACATATACAAGACCACGTTTTCAATTGAATGGGGATCCTACACCTACACCTTTCATGGATGAAGTGTTAGAGAATGTAGGAGGACATGAAGCTTACTCATTCACTGATGAATTCTCAGGCTACCATCAGATTAAGATAGCATAGGAAGACATATACAGGACCACATTTTCAACAGAATGGGGATCCTACCAATACACAATCATGCCATTTGGACTGAAGAATGCACCAACAATATTTTCCGGAGTAGTCATCGCCACGTTTAAGGAATTCATCCACCAGTTTATAGAGGTTTGGACGATTGGACAATCTACATGTTTTTGAAAGACCATGTAGAAGTCTTACAATTGATGTTAGAAAGATGTAGGCAGTGCTAGATATCACTAAACATAAAAAAATGTATATTCGGAACACCATTTGGGATACTATTGGGCCATATAGTATGCAAACAAGGGTTACTAGTAGATCCTACAAAGATTGTAGTAATTTTTAACTTGCCACCACCAAAAAGAGTTCGTCAACTAAGAGCGACATTGGGGCACACAGGATACTACATAAAGTTTATCAAAGGATACACGCAGATTACCGCGCCAATGGAGAAACTGTTAAGAAAGAATAAAAAGTTTCAGTGGAATGGCAAGTGTCAACATGGTTTGGATATGCTAAAAGAAAATATGGTCACCGCGCCAATAATAGTATTTCCGGAATGGGAGAAGACATTCCACGTGCATGTAGACGGATCATCCATGGCACTTGGAGATATATTAGTGTAGCCAGGAGTAGGGGAATTGGATTATCCTATAGCATTTGCAAGCAGAAAGCTATTAGAATCAGAACATAACTACAACACCACAGAGAGAAAAGATCTATCTATGGTCTACGCACTACTGAAGTTCAAGCATTACTTACTGGGAAATCACTTTAATATGTTCACAAATCACTCAACCCTTAAATACCTAGTCAACAAGCCAGTGTTGTGGGGAAGAATCTGTCGATGGTTACTACTATTTCAAGAATTTGATTTTGAGGTAATAGTTAAACCAGGAAAATTGAATGCAGGACCTGACCACCTATCAAGGGTCACAAATGGGGAAGAACCTACAAACTTAGAGGACAACTTCCTAGATGCGTAGTTATTTTCAGTTCATATCGCTGATGAATACTTTGCAGATATCATCCAGTAATTAAGCACAGGTACTATGTTGCAGGAATATAACACCACGTAGAAGAAAAACCTGGTAGTCTACACTGCAGACTATCAACTGATCGTAGGAAACTTATACAAAATGGGTGCATATATCATCTTGTGTAGGTACATGGTGTTAGATCATGAAATACCAAGAGTATTAACAAAATTCCATGAGGGAATAGCAGGAGGACATTACGTAGGCAAAGATACCGTGCAAAAGGTATTGTGCGCAGGACTATGGTGGACGACGATTCACAGAGACTCAAAGGAGTACTGTCAAAGATGTGATGTCTGTCAAAGGGTAGGTAAACCCAACAAAAGGGATGAGATGCCATTATGACCACAAATAACATTGCAGGAATTCGATAAGTGGGAAATAGAATTTGTGGGACCAATCAACCCACTAGCAAAAAGAACAGAAGCTCGGTACATTATCACCGCGACGGAGTACCTAACAAGATGGGTAGAAGCTGCACTAGTGAAGGATTGCAGCACATAAACAACAACACACTTCCTATTTGAGAAAGTAATCACTCGATTTGGGTGCCCAAGAGTTTTGATGAGCGACCAAGGCATGCACTTCATAAAAAACACCATCAACGCTATGACTGAAGAGTTTGAAGTCCATCATCAGAAGAGCACACCATATCACCCATAGGCAAATGGCACAGTGGAAGCATTTAACAAAATGCTGGAGAATGCACTGATAAATATTTGTAACGTCAACAGGGCTGACTAGGACCTTAAAATACCAGCAGTATTATGGTCCTACAGGACTACGTGCAAAAATTTGACAGGGAACACGCCATTTAAACTGGTATATGGCTAAGAATCAGTGGTGCCATTAGAATTTTTAGTACCAAGCTTGCACGTAGAAGCAATCACACATATGACAAAATGAGGCACGATCTAGGAGCAAATAAATTAGTTAATGATCATGGAGGAAGACCAGATATTAGCAGGTTTTCACCAACAAGTTTAGAAAGCAAGGGAAAAATCTTGGCATGATAGACACATCAAGAAGAAAACTTTCAATTAAGGAGATATAATATTAATGTATGACAACAAATTGTTTCAACACCCAGGAAAGATAAGAATGCACTGGCTAGAATCGTACGAAGTAAAATCTGTCACAGACAAAGGAGCTGTACAGTTGAGAGACTTATTAGGCACAAAACTCAGAGGGATGATCAACGGGAGCCGACTGAAGTTGTACAAGGATAGTTGACCACCCACCGCGTAGTAAAAAAAAAAAAAAACCAGGATATTAAACAATACCAACAGAGGCATAGTGTGCCGAAAGAATAAAGAGCATGCACAACTAGGAATACAAACTCATCAAGGACAAGGCCAACGGCCAGGCCAAAAAAGAAAACAAGTGGGAAACAAAAAGACGACAAAAGCAATACCAAACAATAAATTTATGTAGAATTGAATGTCAAAAAGGACCGATGGGACGCCGCATTAATCATGCCAACTGAAGATAGTGACGAAGAGTAATGGAAAGTATGAAGGGATTGGAGGTTCATTGAACCTTTCATATAGGCATCTTCTTCAACAAGTTTCATATGATTCCCATACAAAGCATAGACGTGGGAGAAAAAATTCTATTACGACACTGGAGAAGAAATAGAGAGCGAGAGTGCATACAGAGAACAGAGAAAATTTCATAGAGGTTGCAGAAGCCACAGAGCCTAGCGAGCAATCGACATTCACTACTATGGCACCACCAAAGTAAGCAAAAGCAAGCTAGAGTGCTAGACAACACAGATTTAGAACTAGGTCATGAGTACAATTGGAAGAAGGTGAACAACAGTCCTCGAAGATCGTCAATGTCGACAAAATCCCATCCCTAGACACAACACCAACGAACCCCACACCTGTAGTGGAAGAAACCCAACAAACAGCATCGAAGGGAACAAATATAGATAGATCAATAGAGGTACAAGAGCAGCAAAACCAGGACGCAGAAACCCTGAAGGAGGTGCAACCAGACAACACTGAAGCAACTCCGAGAGTCAGTGGAATGACGATGAATTATGAAGCGACAGTCGAGCCAGACGAGTCTCAAACCACCGTGTCAGACCACCCACTGGAAGGAATAGTATAATATGTCATAGTCTAGCCAGAATGGTATTTTGAAGCACAAACAGGAGCCATTGGAACCTCCAGCCAACCACTACCGAAGAAACACAAGCAGCAGGTACCTAGATCACCTCGCAAGAAACCTATAGCAGCGCTCATTCTACTGCATATACCTAATGGGGTACAGGTGAAACCAGACTTATTGGGTGAGATCGAGAAGCTCAAATATTCAAATCACGATGTAGAAGACACAAAAATGTTCCTGAAATTCGCAAAAAGAGTATACTTAGAGACTGTGGGAGTGAATGTGGTTGGGGAACCGATTGATCAGACACTTCGATGGGCAACAGGATTGGAGAAAACATGAATTTTAGGTTTGTTGGATCTACCACATTTTTTCAGAGGTCAGTACGCAAGCGGGTGTGTCAAATAGTTGTTAACAGTCACACATGGCGGGGACATATGGTTGGACAAGCTTGTCTCGATAGACATAGATCTTATTGTGAACATAACAGGGTTTCCATCCCGGGGCATGGATCCCGCGCAGTTTTTTGAGGATAAATCCACAAATAAAGAACTAGCGGAAGGGATGAAGAAGAATTATGGCACCGATAGGGGGACATGAGGAATCATTATCAGGAGGATCAATGATGTCGCAACACAAATGGGTGCAAAACTCTTAGCCTATAAGTTGCTAAGAAAATTCCGCATGGAGGAAGTTCTAGCTAGGGTCATTGTAGTTGTTGCTCAATGCGCTGAGGGCAACACAGTGAGCTAGACATCGTATCTCTTGAAATTGTTCCTGGATGACTGCAAGGATGTGCAATATCTAGGAACATAGTTTCACTATTCATGGCTAATCATGTTAATAGCCTTTATGGGATGGAGGGAACCAAGATACATAACTTTCATTACCAGACCCAAACCTAACCAGGCAGTGAGATATTTATTGCTAAAATCCATGTTGGATGTTAGGCACAAAAGGATGAACGGGTCCATATTTGAAGGATACCTACGCGATTTGCAGGAGGCCATCAACAACATGTGGAGAATAACACCAGAGGTTGTCGCGTAGTTTCAGGACATCGCCAACTTCAAGGCCACATGACATGCGATGTGGATACAAGCACGGAAGAAACCTAATAAGTAGTGGCTACAAATTATCTACTGTATCATGACAAGCGACATTGACATGGCTATCAAATATTGGGAGGATGACTGGAAGATTCTAGCCATCACCCAAGAAATACCCTCAAGGACAGCGGAAGAGGACGTGGGGCAGGAAGAAACAAAACCTCAAGAAGTCCCAGTGTCCAAGAAATGGAGGATGGGCCAGACAAATACAAAGTAGACAGACGAAGGGGAAACTAAGACAGGGACCCAGAAGGGGAAAAAGAATGTTAGGCATCTAGCTCAAGTGCAGCAGAAAAAGGATGAGGTAGCGCAGGGGACCACACCAAGTCCCAACTCATAGGAACCAGGTGGGAACAAGAGACCAACTACGCAGATGGGGGGCATGCACAAGAAGATGAAGGTCCAAAGAAAACCTCCAGAATATATGATCATGGAGGATGATGGAGAAATGATAGCTCGAATGGTCCAGGATTGTCTATCCGAGGATTTTGACAATGTTGGCACCACAGGGATAGGATTCAAGAGGATATGGAAGACATGTAGCAGTTTCTCAAGCAAATAGAGGAAATACAGACAACAGGTAGTAGCATGAGAACAGGACCATCTGTATCATAGATAGAGGAAAGACTGGAAGAAGGAGAGAGAGACACAGTTCATACAATACCACAATCGAGCGCAACTTTCCACATCACACCCAGTATGTTGTACATGGACGGGATCGTGGGGTAGACACCTCTGAAGGACTTAAGCCAAATCCAATTGGTATTTCTGCAGATACCATCCAAGGCTCTACACAAATTGTAGGTTAGTGTTACCCAAGAGGTCCAGTCTCGGGCATGCACAGACTTAGCTGAATTGTAGCAGGAAACAAAGAAGTAGGGCACACTGAAAATATTATGTGAGTAGACTAAGTTTGAGAACTAAGAGGAAATGGAGCGTAGGAATAGATTGGAGCAGAAAGTCATAGGAACATACAATAATATTCTGAATACCACGCAGATGGATGAAATCACAGCAGTAGAAAAGATTGATCAGATTATGCAGGCAATCGATCAATATCAGAAGGAGATTGAGAATCTCTGAGAGAATATCACACCCACTACTCCACCAGTAGTAAAGGAGCAAAGGAAGTTGGAAGCAGTAGAGAAGCTACAGGAGATAGAGCAATAGGTTAGCACAACAACTGACTTGTTTGCGAATGCATCACAACTTTGGACAAAGCTAGAGGAGGATAAGAAAGTCCAGAAGTGGGACAAGGAAGAAGAAAGGATAAGAGCAACTATCTAGGACCTCAAGTAGAGGAAGAAGACAATGTCCATCACAGAGCACATCAAAGGGGCGTAGGACATGAAGAAACTGCAGACATAACTCACCATTGTGCAAACACAGAAGAAGGAGCATCGGTCTCAAATGGAACCATTTCAAGAGTGGGTAGCAGAAGTCTTGGCACGGGCAGAGGAAGCCAAGACACAGATAGCATAGATCGAGGAAGAGTGTGAGGAATTGATCAGTGATGAAATTGCAGTCCAAATAGTGGACACACTCAAGGAGATTATCGTGCAGGCATAGACACAAGCAGCAGAGCTCAAAGAGAAGTTCCAGACAAACACCAACGAGATCAAAGATTTGTGTTAGGTGGCTCGGGACAAGCCACATGTCAGTGTTGGGGGCCTATTGGAAGTAGACCAAAGCAAAAAGCAAGGTGATTTTTGGAAAGAAGGCGTGCACAAGGAAAGCGACAGCTGGAAGGAAGAACAACATGCGCGCATGCATGGAAGACCTAACGACGGCAGGGTTAGGGTTTTTGTAATGTATTGTAAAGGCTAGCAAGCCAGGAATGAATAAATATAGATACCTAGGCCATATATGGGGTTGGATTTTTGATATAGAGAGAGTTGTTGTAGCAAGTTGATATGTAATATTTTGTTGTATGACCTAATTTTGTGAGTTGTTGAGCTAGAGAGGATTAAGGAGGGTATATCTTGAGGGTTATATCGTAGGCTGAAGGGCCTGGTGCGATCTAGTCTGCCTCATAATAGATCTTACCCGACTAAGAAGAGTTGTAAGTGCGTGATGTTGGAGTTCAAAATGATTATAATAAAAGAGCGAAGAGCTAGATCTTTGTGGATGTAGCCCAGGAGGGGGTGAACCATGGTAACATCTGTGTTATGTGACTGAATGCATGCGTGTCTTTATTATCTTTCGGTGAATATTTCTATGATGACTGAATGAGTTGTTATATTTCCTGCATAATCGTAATAAACAGTGTATTTCATTTACAAGTTATAATAGTGGTTCCATATACAGTTCTCATATCTCACACTCAATCCTAGGCTGTAAACACATGAGTATTACAACCACCCATTAAATTTATCTTGGGTGAGACTACACAGTGGACCCCGTGCGTTGTGTTTCCTTCTGGTTTACCAGGAGGGCCGATAGTTTTAGAGGCTTTGTCGAAAACCCGAACAAACATGAACCCTGGGTCAATAAACTCAGTACAAACTCAGACATAATAGAATAGTAACCAACACATGGCCATGCCCTTGTCCATGGTAGAAGTTGCATACAGTATTTTCCAACAAGCTTCGGTCGACCCTGATCTGACTTCCTCACAAGAGTTAGATCCATTGCTCGAGCCTATTTGGGCTCAAGGTTCCCTCCCCACTACTGATTCTTTAGACTTGGTCTTGTCCTTAGATAAGGTGATTCTTGAGGCATTGACTAGTTTGGATAGACCCTGTGATGATCTCCATCATAGATCATATTTCCTCCAAGATTTAAGAAGAATAGAGGCAGGTGAATTCGTGTTGACTATGACTGGAGATAGGTCTTGTCCTGTTAATCCTCTAGCTACGCACGCAGTTTACGCTGAGGGTAATATGGAAATTATTGTTGAAACAATACCTATTGATATCTCCATAACCCCTAGCATCGTGGAGAATGTTTTCATTGGAGCAGACTACTCCCCCAAGGAGATTCGAATCTACACAGACTTATTTAAGGAATTCTGCAATGTTTTTTCCTGGTCTTACGAGGAAATGTCAAGCATCGATCCAAGAATCGTCGAACATGAGATAATGACTTATCATGATGGCAAGCCAGTTCGATGGAAGCTTTGTCCGGTAAATCCTCAGAAAGTGGCAGCTATTAAGGCTGAAGTAGAGAAAATGCTTAAAGCCAGTTTTATCTACCCTGTACATTTGACGCAATGGGTTTCAAATCCCATTCCGGTTAACAAAAAATAAGGTATGATTCATGTGTGCATGGACTTACGTGACTTGAACAAGGCCTATCCAAAGGATAATTTCCCCACCCCATTCATTGATCAGATTATCGATGAATGCGTAGGCTGTGAGGTCTTTTCATTCAAGGCTGGTTTTCGGGATACAACCAGATTCAGATCAAACCCGAATACCAGCATAAGACAACTTTTATCTATCTATGGGGCACATTTTCTTATCGTAAGATTCCTTTTAGACCAAAGAACACTGGAGCCACTTTTTAATGGGCCTTGTCTTTTGATCTCCATGATATTAGACATATAGTTGAGGCTTATATCGATGATCTAGCATAACGATCTCATAAGAGAGCTAATCATCCCGTGTACCTTTGACTAATATTCGAATGATGTCGCTACTATCAGATTCACTTGAATCCTAACAAGTGCAGTTTCTATGTGACGTCGGGTCGTCTTCTAGGTTTCATAGTTTCAACAATAGGGATCATGGTCGATCCTCTTAAGGTTGAATAAATAGTTCAGTTGCCTCCCTCGTGCACAATCCCTCAACTTCAGAGCTTACAGAGGAAAGAGAACTTTCTTCGACGTTTTATCGCAAACTATGTCGAGATCACTAAAGGGTTCATGTGTTTATTGAAAAAGGGAGTCCTTTCTATTGGGATGAAGCCACTCAATGCACTTTCAAAGCATTGAAACATGCCCTTACATCTGCCCCTATGCTCTGGCCTCCCAATTATAATAAATATTTCTTATTTTACTTGGATGCTGCAGAGTAGACCATCGGTATGGTCTTGGTTCAAGAGGATGATCTGCTTAAAGAGCATGTGATTTATTACCTGAGCTAAGGCCTGGTTGGGCCGTAACTCAACTATTCTCATGTTGAGAAGCTTGCATTGGCAACAATGCATGTTGTCCAGCGTTTCTGTCATTATATTATTCTTCGCAAGACCACCTTCATTCTCATTGTGAATTCATTTCAATATGTATTGACACAACATATCATTTGTGGAAAAACCAATAGATGGATTGTTATCCTCCAGGAATTTGACTTGGATTTTCTTTCCACGAAATCCAAAAAGTCACTGATCTTTGCAGAACTTATTTTGGAACTTCCAGTTGAATCTGGTGATGATACCCCCAAAGAATCGCCTATTAAAGGAGATATTTTTCTGATCGCATCTTCGAACCCCTGGTTTGGAGCTATACTAGTCTATCTCCAGACTTTGAAGTACCCTGCTTCTGCTTCTCATGACGAGTGTCGACGAATTCACCATCAGGCATGAAACTATCTCATACTCATTGACACTTTGTATCATCAAGGTGTAGATTGTGTTCTTCACCGGTGCCTTATACATGAGGAAGTAGAACTCGTCCTTAACGAATGCCACACTGGAGCATGTGGTGGTCATTTTTTTGGGTTGGCAACAACCCATAAGATTCTACAAGTCGGTTACTTTTGGCCTACATTAATCAAGGATTACATCGAGTCAGTCAAAAATTTCCACCCATGTCAGATCTTCTCTCGAAATATGAGGGCACATCCTACTCCCATGTTTCCCATCATTGTTGTTGGTCCCTTCACGAAGTACAGGATTGATTTTACTACATTCCACCTGACTTTAGACAAGGGGGCATCGTTATATCATCATAGCGGTAGACTACTTCATAAAGTGGGTTGAGGCTATGCCAACGTTCAACAATGATGGTGAAACAACAACTCTCTTCATTTTTAACCAGATAGTAGCAAGGTTCGACATCCCGAAGTAGATTGTCACTGACCATGGCAGTCACTTCCAAAAAAAAATGATGTCCGAGTTAACATCAAAGCTTGGGTTGAGGCAAGATCATTCATCACCCTACTACCCACAAGAAAATGGTCAGGTGGAAGCTGTGAATAAGTCCTTCAATAATATTCTGCAATGAACGATAAATTATGCCAAGTAAAATTGGCATTTGATGTTGTAATCAATTTTATGGGCCTACCGAACGTCTTTAAATACTGCCACTAGTTTCTCACATTTTCAACTCATTTACGGGCTGGAAGTAGTCTTTCCTATAGAGTGCCAGATTCCACCTTTAAAGTTGGCAGTAGAGTTATTTCTAGACACTTCACCACTTGAGGAATGCCTATTATATCTCGAGCATCTTGATGAGAAATTTTTTGATGAAACCTTGGCCAACGAGGCTCACATGAAACGAGTCAAGTGTCAATATGATCGTTTGTTCATCCTTGGATTTTCTCCGAAGGCGACCTTGTCCTGGTCTATGACAAAGATAAGGATCCCCTGGGGGCAGGCAAGTTCAAACCCATGTGGTTCATACCTTTCATTGTGAAAGAGGTCTTAAATAAGGGTGCTTATCATTTCATTGACTTTGAGGGAAATTGTTGTGGGTGGGAAATCCCTCTATAGACTAGCACTTAGGGTTTATGTTGGGTATGTGTTATATTCTTTGCACGGGTGTGTGTGTGCGCGCATCAGATAAGACAACTGCTTTGCCATGTGGGTCAAGTGTTTTCCTAGGGGGGCGCAGGTATGCCCCCCCCCCCTGGTTAAGTGTAGCGTTCAACAACGAGCGGTAGCTCGGGGCAGACAGGGTTCGCAGCAGTGCCCCGAAATTTCATTTTGGGCGGTTTTTGCTATTTTTAGCAGTTTTGTAAATTAATCCTGGATTAAGGGATTATGGTTTTGGTATCTATGGAATACCTAAAAACATTATATATATTGTATAGCAAATGGTTAAATTCTATATAATGAATAGAAGAAAGGTTTTCCCGGTTGAGGGTTTTCGATATAAAAGCTTTGTGTATTCTGTGTATGAGCCATTGATTAATTTCTGTCTTTCTTAAGAATCTATATGCATTGCTTTAATTCATAGGTTTAAAACTTACATGTGGTATCATAACTAATTTTTGGCTTCAGAGGGATGCCTTTGTTCTTGAGGGTTTCGCTCAGTCTTTATAGATCAAGTTTATCTTGGGTCTGTGATAAACCTGGGTTTAGTGGGAGCTTTTGCAGTGGAGATTCCAGTAAATAAAGAGGAATGGCGAGCTCATCTAGAATCAAGATAGAGAATTTCAACGGTAAAAACTTTGAGCTATGGAAGCTCAACATGGAGGACCTTCTTGTAGACAAAGAAAAATGGATCGTTGTGGATCCTGGTACACAGCCTACTGGTACACCATCTACTAGCACCCAGGCTACTGGTACACAACCTACTAGTACACAAACTACTAGTACAACAACTACTGGTATGTCGAAGGAAGAATGGGACAAGTTGGATAGAAGAGAAAGGAGTACTATTCAACTCTGCCTGGCAGATTTGGTGTTGTTGAATGTCTCAGGAGAATCTGCAGCCAAGGAACTATGGGATAAGTTAGGGAATTTGTATCAATCAAGGTCCCTGGTAAACAGGTTGTTTCTTCGAAAGAAGTTGTATCATCTTAGGATGGAAGATGGAGATTCTGTGACAGAACATCTAAATGCCTTTAATACTCTGGTAAGTCAACTTGGATCTATTAATATTACGATTGCAGAAGAAGATATGTGTATTACTTTGTTATGTTCTTTTCCAGACTCTTGGGATAATCTGGTTGTAGCAATAGGTAGTACCACTCAATCTACTTTGAAGTATGAGGATGTAGTTGCATCCTTGTTATCTGAAGAGATGAGGCAAAAAAGCATGGATGGTCACAACACATATGCTTTATTTGTAAGAGGGTGTACCCAAGACAGGAACCCTAGTAAGCCTTCGGGATGGAGATCTAAATCTATAGGTAGATCTAGGTCTCTAGGAAAATCTTTGAGGAAATGATGGAAGTGTGGTAAAACGGGGCATTATAAGAAAGATTGCAAGTCTAAGAAGGTTGAAAAACCAAAGGCATCTGGTAGTACCTCTTCCATAGAGGCGAAAACCTCCACTGAATAAGGAGGTGATGTTTACCTAGAATCTACAAGTACACATGCAGACCATGATGTATGGTTGATCGACTCATGTGCATCATACCATATGAATCCTCATAGAGAGTGGTTCTCTGAATATGAAAAATATGATGGTGGTGATGTATTACTAGGAGATGAATCGACAAAAAAAATATTGGGACATGGAACGGTTAAGTTGTTGTTAATGATGGAAGGATTATAACTCTCCCTGGGGTTCTACACATTCCAAAACTATCCAGGAGCCTAATATCTATAACAAGTTGGGTGATGCAAGAGTGAAAACTGTATTTGAAAAGAACACTTGTAAGATAGTACGAGGAGAAATGGTGTTGATGAGGGGAGTTCATTGTGGAACTCTATACAAGTTGTTGGGATGCACTTATACTAATGGGTGTAACATTTATGTTGTCCTTGAGCAAAAAAATGAAGGAGACAAGAACAATACTATCCCAGAAAAGAAGGCCATGTTGTGGCATCAAAGACTGGGGCATATTGGAGAAAAGGGCCTTCGAACACTACACGGCAAAGGTATGGTTGAAGGTATGTCTAATTGCACTCTGGATTTTGATTTCTGTGAAAATTGCATATATGGTAAATAGAATCGAGTAAGATTCCCATCTGGTGCTACAAGAGAAAAGGGGATATTAGAGTTGATACACAGTGATGTGTTTGGACCTATTCCTTTTCCATCCCTAGGTAAATCTGTGTATTATGTTTCATTCATAGATGATTTTTCAAGGAACACATGGATTTATTTTCTTAGAAAGAAATCTGAGGTATTTGATAAATTTAAAGAGTTTAAGGCTCTGGTAGAAAATCAGACGGAGAAGAAAATAAAGGTATTGAGAATAGATAATGGTGGAGAATTTTGCGGAAATGAATTCGAAGAATTCTGTAAGAAGTGTGGTATAGCAAGGCAGAAGACTACTCCATACACTCCTCAGATGAATGGAGTTGCAGAAAGGATGAACAGGACACTGATGGAAAAAGCAAGGAGCATGCTTAGCGGTGCCAGGTTAGGACAAGAATTTTGGGCAGAGGCAGTGGGTACAACATGTTACCTAGTCAATCGATCACCCTCATCAGCATTGGATGATAAAACTCCACACGAGGTATGGTCTGGAAAGAAACCCTCTCTTCAAAATCTTAGAGTGTTTGGTTGTGATGCTTATGTACATGTTCCAAAGGAAAATAGGAGTAAGTTGGATAATAAAGCTGAAAAGTGTATCTTTATTGGTTATAAAGATGGCGTGAAAGGTTATAAGCTTTGGAACCCAGAAACCAAGAAAACTATTTACAGTCGAGATGTTGTTTTCATAAAGGTAAAATATGTGTCCAAACAGGAATTCCCACCAATGCAAGACGAACCTAAGAAAATAGATCTTGAGTTGGATGATGCAAAATCTGAATCATCTGAAGCAGAGGAAGCAGAAGAAGAAGAAGAAGAAGAAACTCATACCCCATTATTGAGGAGATCAGTGAGAGATAGAAGGAAACTAGAAAGGTATAGTCCACCTGATTTTCATTCCAATTTTGCTTTATCTATTACTGATGATGATCCTAGAACTGTCAGGGAAGCAGTGAATTAAGAGGATAGTAAACTCTGGAAGAAGGCCATGGTTGAAGAAATGGATGCCTCGGATAAGAATGAGGCATGCGATATAGTTGAGCTTCCAGCTGGAAGAAAATCAGTTGGTAGCAAATGGTTGTTCAAGATGAAGTTTAATGCACAAGGTAAAGTGGAGAAATACAAAGCTCGGTTAGTAGAAAAAGGTTATTCCCAGGTAGAGGGAATTGACTTTGGTGAGATCTTTTCTCCTGTTGCTAAGTTAACTTCTATTAGATTTCTTTTATCTATTGTTGTTTCTTTTGATCTTGAAGTGGAACAAATGGATGTGAAGACAACATTCCTACATGGGGATCTAGAAGAAGAAATCTACATGAAGCAGCCAGAAGGATTTGTAGTGAAGGGAAACAAAGAGCTGGTCTGTAAGCTAAAGAAGTCACTATATGGTCTGAAGCAATCACCTAGGATATGGTACCAAAATTTTGACACATACATCCTTGGATTGGGATTTGTAAGAAGTAGGGATGATCACTGTGTATATTCCAGGTAGGTTGGTAATAACTTCATTTATGTAGTGTTGTATGTTGATGACATGTTGTTGGTAGGAAATAACATGGATGTTATCAAGGAGGTGAAATTGTAGCTATCCTCCAAATTTGACATGAAGGATCTCGGTGCTGCTAACTTCATTCTGGGAATGGAGATTAAAAGAGATTGTGCAAACAGGAAACTCTGGTTGAATCAAAGAAAATATGTTGAGACGATATTGCAGAGGTTAAATATGCATGGAAGTAAACCAGTCAAGGTTCCTATTCCTATAGGTGTAAAGTTATCTACAGATCAATGTCCCAAGACACAGGAAGAAGAAGAGGACATGGCCCATGTTCTGTATGCCAGTGCAGTTGGTAGTTTGATGTATTCAATGGTTTGTACTAGACCGGACATTGCACATGCAGTGGGAGTTTTGAGCAGGTATATGTCAAAACCAGGGAAGGAGCATTGGACAACAGTAAAGAGGGTCTTCATGTATCTTTGTGGCACCACTATTTATGGATTGTGCTACCAAGGAAGTCCAGGATTAGACATAGTGGTGGACATACATGGATTTTTTGATGCAGACTGGGCATGAGATCTGGATCGCAGAAGATCTACAAGTGGGTATGTGTTTAACCTATTTGGAGGAGAAATCAGTTGGATGAGCAAAAGACACGCTGTAGTGGCACTCTCAACTACAGAAGTTGAATACATGGTAGCCACTCATGCAAGCAAGGATTCAGTATGGTTACAAAGATTGTGTTTAGGTATTGGGTTGGTACAACAAGCAGTGAGATTAGATTGTGACAATCAAAGTGCAATATTCCTGGCAAAGAACCCAATTTATCATTCGAATGCAAAGCATATTGATGTTCAGTATCACTTTGTGAGAGACATGGTTGAGGAAAAGAAGGTGTTACTGGAAAAGGTTGACACCTTGAAGAATGTTGCAGATTCACTGACAATGTCTTTGAGCACAGAAAAGTTCTCCTAGTGTAGAGTAACAATGGGCATTGTTGCCCTAGATTGTTGACTATATAATCCCCTGGACCCCTGGATGCAAAGAAAACAACAAGTGGGAGAATGTTGGGTATGTGTTATATTCTTTGCATGGGTGTGTGTGTGGGCGCGTCAGATACAACAACTGCGTCTAACGATCCCTACCACTAGCGGATTTTTCTATTTTTAGCGGATTTGTAAATTAATCCCGAATTAAGGGATTAGGGTTTTGGTATCTACAGAATACCTAAAATTATTGTATATATTGTATGGCGAATGGTGAAATTCTATATAATGAATAGAAGAAAGGTTTTCCCAGTTGAGGGTTTTCGGTATAAAATCTCTATGTATTCTGTGTATGAGCCATTGATTAATTTTTGTCTTGCTTAAGAATCTATATGCATTGCTTTACTTCGTAGCTTTAAAACTTACAGTTTAGTTATGCATGCAAAAAAGACCTAAATATTTCTACTTTCTACCATCGTCCCAGACCTAATCCCCATTATTCTTAAGAAAATACATAGTTAAGCAGATCAAGTGAGCATACCTTATTTCGGGCATTTGATGTATATCCTTCCTCATGCTTGATCACTTTTTGGTTGCATCTCTCCTCCCAAGGCTGACCTACATTCACACAAAACAAACAACAAATTCCACATGCATTTGATATATAGATTAATGGGTTAGAGATTCAATAAACAAGTATGCAATAAACCATGAAAACCTCATATGGTGGGATGGGAAAAGTATTTCTTTATTATTAACTTCAACAAATCAACTTACAATGATGAATCCGACCGCTGCTCCACGAACCTGGTCCTGGGCTCCTCTTTAACTATCCTCCAACTTATTTGCTCTATCTTTCTCTATGCACAAGGAAGGCTAAAGGGTTGGGACAAAGGGAATGCGCAATTGGGTATAGTTTCTTTACTATGATTCTCCTCTTCCAAATGGGACCCCTAACACTTCTTTTATAGGCTAGAAGAATCTAGGTATTTGGACGAACCCTCGGCCATGCATGGCCAGAAGGTTTAGTTAACTCACCCAAAGCTGTGTGTTTTGTCGGCAACTTTCCTTTTTTCGTGCTTTTGTAGGTACATGTGGTTTGTTTTGGCTCAGTGAGTGTGTACACACGTGCAGTAATAGAGCAAGGCACATGGGCCTCTATAAAAAGTGTTTTTAAGAAGAGTTGTTGGAAAAGAAGGAATCTAAGATGGCCCGATGCCAGGTAAGCATGTCTGGTGCAAATTAGGGTTATAACAGATGCCCCCTAATGTGTGAGGTCAGAAGAGAATCTGATGGCCGAAATACATTAACAATATTTACTGATGTGTCGAACAAGTGAGCCTAGGGACCAGAAATCGGGAGGCACCATCTGTAAGAATAAAAATTTTCTCACCGAGGCAGGCATACCCATGCTTAGGATAGAATAAACTCATGGCTACCAATCAAATACACTGTAGATCCATGTCATATAACTATATAAAGTGTAGCCGTGAACAATACACAGCGGAGCTACATCTCGAAATAAAAAAGATATACATGTAGAGTATCCATCTTCTTAGAAGTTGATAAGGCCTGATGGCTAGAGATGAGGTCCTCAGAGCTCGAGCAACAACTTAAAAATCTTCAAAACTCAGGTAGGAGTGTAATATGAGTGTATGACTTCACTACCCATAAGTCTTCAACGGCTCATCGATCATGGACTAGAGAATCTGGATGATCAGAATGAAGGCTTCATTGATTTCGAACAAAGACTTGATTGGACATTCAGGATGGTCGGGTATGAGGGCAAGAGACAAACTACATAGGGGCCGACTCAGGCTTGGTAAAAACTTCCCTTGGACAACAGTATGAAAAATGATGAGACTCAGGCAGCATGGCATTAATCATAAGTTTACGAGGCAAGAGGCAACACAAACTCTCCATATGTTTGGAAGAATAACCATATGGAGGAGGACACAACTCTATGTAGTGAGAAAAGATTCCTAAGGTCGTATTAAATCCTAGAGTTTGATGAACAAACGAACAGATGTGATTTATCCAAGGGTGACTTATTGTGCTGCCAATAAAGAAAATACTTTTCCCTTCCTCTTTTTGGGGTATATTTGATTTTTTTGTCTGTTTCAATAATTTTGGAAAAAAGAATGAAAGAATGTTACGTTACAATGGAGGAACGAGTTTTACAAACATACAAGTTCAAGGTGCGAGGACAAGACTGATGTTCAGAACAATGAAACTCGGGAAAAAGCCTCCAAGGGCCAAAGGTGTCAAGACGCAGAGGCAAAGTGCTACAAGGCTTGCATATACGGTATGCTTCAGGTGGTTCAGTTGAGAGCAACATGGAGCCGACATTTAGACCAAAGACGCAGGTATGAAAACGTGGTTAACAAAGCACGCAATGGTAACGTCCTTCTATGTAAGTTTAACGAGCCCAGAGAAGGTAAGCTCGATAGTTTTTCATATTTAGAGAGTCTGAAAAAATGTAAAAGGAGACTCCATTGGGGTACCTTTTCGAAGGTAGTCTAGTCAGTTCGAAAAAGAGATAAACTGGCACCGACAAGACTTCTATTCAAAACCATTTTAACGAGTGTGATAAAGACAAGATCACTCGGCCATTTTTTCATTTTTAAGGAGTCTGAAAAAAGATTAACTATGGACTCTGTCAAGAATGTTCATCTGGACCAGTTTAACGAGTGTGAAAGAATAAGGTCACTCGACAATCTTTTCAATTTTAGGGATTCGGAAAAGAGCTTAACTATGGACTCCGTGGGGGTTCCTTTTTCATAAATTTAGTCCCTCAGGCCCGAAAAAGGGTTAAAATGATACCTGAGAGTACTCTTCTAAAGAACTGAAGTTCCTTAGAGTATACCTTTGTTCGTACAGTTGATCATCTGCACCAAAAAAGGGGTAAACTACCGTTGGAAAGATGTGACTTCAAATTTTAGTTTAACGAGCGTGAAAGGCCACAAGATCGCTCGACAATATTTTCATGTTTAGAGGGTCTGAAAAGGGCTTAAAAGAAGACCCGTTATGTCTTTTGGGAGTCCCGAGGGTGAGGTCAAGAGTGAAAAGTAATCATGCAAATGAGGCTCAAACTCAGAATCTGGAAAAAAAACAAGGACTCCCTAGCCTACAGTGATTAGAGACAGCATGGACACCATAATGCAACCAGGATCTACCTAGGGAATCCATGTTCCGGTAAGCTCTACCACCAACTCACAACACTTCTAAAGATGCAATGATGGTTCTATGTCGCAACCTGATGGGATTGATCCTATGGAAAAGGAAAAAAGACAACGAGATACAAAAGTCAGGGTAGAAACCTAACCTATATGCTCAAGCTGATTATCTGAAATTTTCCCATGGACCATCAAAAGTTACCCAAAACTCCAAAAAATTGTCCTGATACCCGATCATACCCCTCCAATGCAACTCCTGAATCACTCTAAATGGTTTTTGTTTTAAAGAAAATGATAAGGGGGGCCAAAAAAGTGACAAAAAGAGGCCAAAAAGTCTATAAATAGAAGCTGACAGCTCATTATCACCATTGTTGATTTGGAAATTGACTCTGGAGCCAAAAAAAACCCTTTGATAAAAGTGGTGATTCTGGGAGCTACAGTGGACAAAACGACCATCTGTTTGGACCAAGTAAGTACAAACTCTCTTATCTTGCAATTTAAATCTTTATTTTTTCTTTGGGTTCCATGTTTTGGGGGGCGATGACCTTCAAAAGGTTGGCCCTAGGTCCACATGAGCTGTCTTAGGACAGGCTCCATGTACATTCGGGTAGAGTAAACACTACATGCATGTACACATGACTGTCAGCATTACAACCCGCGTTGACCCCCTTATTGAGTGAAAAAAGTTTAAAAAACAAGGGTTAACCCTTCTAAACCTTGGTGTTTTGTAGGATGTATGTTCACTGGAGAGAAAAAGAGCATGAGGAGGTTAGTGAGTTGGTCTGGGAAGACCCCAATGTTGTGGCTACCTTGATGCAATGTGGGTTTCTCAAGTTCTTCTTGTGTCCTTTTATCCGGGCACGACCTAGGCTACTGAATGCTTTGGTTGATTATTGGCATCCGGATGCAGAGGCATTTATGTTAGAGGGGCAGTCATTGATGCCCACAACAAAGAATATATATTTTTTGACTGGCCTCTCCAAGAGAGGGGAACTAGTCAACTTTCAGACATTTCCTTTAGGGCCGCATAACATAGTGGAATTGATAGGACTTTACTATGAGGCTGGTACAGACCGCTCGAGCTCATAGGTGCCCATAAGCAAGATTATTGATTTATCGCTGTAAGAAATTGTGTTGCTTATTGGGTGAATCATTGGTTCTACAACTCTACATCAGGTGTCCCGTGCACAGATGAACTGCGCAGTCCAGTGCTTAAATGCACAAATATTTGACTAGAGCACAACATTGTTAGATTGTATGAAGAGGCAGTTGACACATTGTTGGTCGTAGACACAGAGGAACTTTGGGTTTTGGACCATTCTATGCTCTTTCTTCTTTGAAAGAGTTTCTATCTTCAATCCTTGAGTAGTGGTACGAGGACATCAGGCCTCTCTTCCTGCAGTTTTTAGATGGGCAGTGTTACTACCATGACAGGGTGGTGGAAGGACCAATGAGTCCTTCGACGATGATTTCTTCGCTTGGTTGTCGCAATAGATCCCAGTCATAGAGGATTACTCTTATGCTGGGATTGATTTCTTGAGAGATCCTGAGATACCAGTACCTCTTGGTGAGGAGCGAGGAGAGATGGGTAAGTTTACATCATTGTTTTGTTGTTGTTTTTTTTTTTTTGAAACATATGTAATTTTTATCTTGTTTTAGTTATATATCATTTTTTTTTATACCAGAGTATTTGATGAATATGTGTTTTTCGTGTGAAAATGTGGGACCAATGTGACCTACAGACTATGCCAGGAACAGGCGTCATCCTTGGCCAAGGGCTACACCTGCCACCATAGGGGGACCAGCAGCTGTTATCGGACAAATCGGTAGGTGTGGACACTAACAGATCTCCCTAGATCTACCTGGATATAGAACAAAACAGGATAAGACATGACTCTTTCCCTAAGTTGTAATCATTGAATCTACTAATAGGAAGGAATAAGTGACATACCTTTACATCGCTTCCTTAGGTCTCTGTTGTTCCCGCTTCACTCCGGTGCTCTCGTGAAGTCAAGTCTGAGACGACACAAACCAACCAAAGTGAAGATAGAAAAGTATATTCAATGCCAACTTATGCATATGATCAAGGAATTACACAATAAAGTAGGAGTGGCTTTATGGGAAAGGGACATGCTGTTGTATCATATTAATTGAAAGTGGAAGATACAACTTGATCACCTTGATGACACAAGCTTCCTTTTAGTGACCCTTGGTTCCAACACACACAATTTCTCTATACTTGCATGAATAAGATCCAGTTCCTCTTGATAGACCAAATAGAGCCTTCAAGCTTCTGTCCAAGTAGGATTCTTCACACAATTCTCTTACCAATTCTTCATTCAATCTTCCTTAACCTTTTCCATGAGAAACCTTTCAATATATAGGAGAAGGAGAGATGGTTCCATGGATGAGGATGATCCCACCAAATCAGAGAAGGCAGTAAGATGCCAACCATACGAATGCCAACTCATTTTTTAGAAGATCCCCTTCTAGAACCCTCGAGACTTCTTCTTTTTTCCAATCTTAGAAACAAGTTCGCACCCTATCCATATAGAAACTTGCGAATAGTTCACACCCTAAGTGTGGGAAGCCTGCGAGAATCAAGCATTCTCTCACCCTAATACATAGGTAGCCTACGAACTCACTCCAAAAATATGTTTTTGGGAGGAAGACAAAAGTCATTTTCCTCAGGGAAAAAGCCCTTGTTGGGAGCCTGAATACATCATTGTTCAAACAACACCAAAGTGACCAAAATCATGTGTAATAGAATGCCCCCCAAAGTATGAGGACAGAATCTGTGACAGCCGAAATACTTTGTAAACTGCATGTGTGTGTCAGAAACCAAGAGCGCACCCAATCAGAAGCCTGCAAACAACCAAGCATCTGCAGAATATAATACCATTTCTGAGGTAGGCATTCCCATACTCAGATCATAGATGGATGACATCATGAATGTAGGTCATGGCCACCAATCATACACCATGGATCCATGCCGTCAAAATACTGCATAGCCATCGGGAATACACTGTGTATCCATGCGAAAAAACTCAAATTAAGACGACATAGCTACATGACATACAAAGTGGATCTATGTGTCGACGCAAACCATACATACTCCATCGTAGCCTGGATCAACTAGATGAGATCTAGGGTCTTCAATCCTATCTCCAAAAAGTACGAATTTATCCATGTGATTACATGTGCTGAAGTCGAACATGGTAGAAACCACTTGATTACCGGTCATTGATGAAACCGTTAACAAGTGTGAGGGAATCACCATTGATGTCAATGACTCCCAAGGTACAATAGCACAATCCACCAAATGTGAATAAATGATTTGAGGTCGACCATTCGATGGAATCTCCCGATTAGGGATCAATAATGAAAATCCACTATCGAAAGTGAGGAAACTTTCCATTGAGGCATGCAAGTTCCAAGGTACCAAATAATTTCTAAGTCTTGTTTCTGGATAATGAATTGGATTCGACGGAACAATATTCGTTACAGGAGGGCCTTAATGTATCCTCCACAAATGACACAAAATAAGTAATAGATTGTGAAGGTGAAACAAACCATAGGTTGAAGTGGACACAGGGAAGGCCGACTTGGTAAGAATGGACAACTGCAGATGGCCAACTCAATAGAAGGTTTAAATGAACTTCTCTTGAACATATGAATGACACGACCGAGGATTTGGCAGCAATGACTCAGGGACGACCCAGGAAATGATTTTATAGCAAGTCGAGCGAGAGACAAATGGATTTCCCAAACAAGATTTGAATAACGAATAGGGGGTGTCATGTTCAAGAGTGACACTTACTACCATTAATATGAATACAAAAACACATCCCTTTCCAAAAATTTCCCCCACCATTTCTGGCGAGTACCTCTTTATTTTTACACAATCTTGAGGAGGATAACATATGCTTGTTGATGTAATCTCATCCTTCAGACAAGTCCCTCGGAGTATGTTTAACGAACCCTAGGAAGGAGTGGCTCGGTCCCATTACGGGTTTGTCAATGTTTGTTTAACGAGTCTAAAGATAGAAAACTCGGGGGTTTTTCATGTTTTTAGAGTCTAAAAAACACTTAAAGAGAAATCTCTCAGTTCCTTTTTCATAAAATAGTTCGACAGGACCGAAAAAGTGATAAACTATCGCCCATCGAATGTTTTGTTCAGATAATTTTACGAGTGTAAACAGAACAAGGTCGCTCGGCCATATTTTCGTTATTATGGAGTGTGAAAAGAGCTTAAAGGAGACTCCTATGGGTTTGTTGTTTTCATGTTACCATGAAAAGTACGAAAAGATGAGAAAAATTATACTCGGTTGCATTCTCATGTATTTTCGACTGCGAGAACGAACGAAGACTGAGCTCGAGGTTTTGCTAAAAACCATAAAAAGTAGTCGTACATGTGACAAAAGAAAAAACATTTGTACTCCTTCGTAGGGACTTCAAAGTCGCTATATCTGCAAAAATTCACACTCATAGGACCATTAGGTATTAGGTTTGATGGAAAAAACAATATCAAAATCAACAAAAATGGTAAAAAGTGAATAAATATAGGTAAAAAGGGATTTTATCATTTTCATTGTAGTTTTGCCAAGAACTTTGCGCAAAACACCTCATTTTCCCCCGAATTTCATTGCTCGATTGTGGGAGGCATAAGCGACCATTTGGTGAACCATCTTCATCAATGAGGTAAGCTCTTGGTCTTCTATCTTTTCCATGGTTCAATTTTTGTTTTCATTGGCAATTTTCAAGGTTTTGGGTTCGTTTTAGGGCCAAAACTTGCGCTTGAGCATTCTCACAGGCTATCCATGTGGGACCTATGAGAATGCAGGATTCTCACAGGTGGCCTTAAGGTCACCTGCGAGAATCTCGCACTGTGCTAAAGGGGCACCTGCGGGTGCCAAAAAATGAAATTTTAATTTGATTTTTGCTCAATAAAAATTATGCCAAGGTTTGAAACAAGTGGTTGACCCTTCTCTTATGGTTCTTGTGCAGGCATTTAACTATCACGATGCTAGAGTGGCAAGAAACAGAGCATGAGGAGGAGGATGCCATCGTCGGGAATGACTCAGGTACCATTGTTTCCCTCCGAGACTGTGGGCTTTTGAAATTCTTCTGAATTCTAGGCATGAGGGCCCAAATCAAGTTGTTGGAGTACCTGGTTCATATGTGGGACGTGGAAAAACAATTGTTTCACGTGGGAGTCCACACATTGACCTTAGATATCGAGGATATCTACTTTCTTACAGGGTTATCATGGCATGGGTACCACGCTAGATTGACCGGTAGCCGAGGTGGCAGACTCCCTATGAGTGAGTATTGTCACCAGTACTGTGTTCCAGAGGTAGAAAGAAGCAAGGGTAAGGTGGCTATTTGGGGGGTCTGGGATTTGACCCTTCGAACCATCTTGTTCACTATTGCTCATATGGATGGGAGCGCTACTCCACACATGGCTCTCCAGAGCTACTTTCAGTATGCCATAGAGTGTACAGAGCCTTGGGTCTTTAACTGGTCAGACGCAGTCCTTCACAGCATAAAGAGGCAATTAATGAAATGCAGAAAGGGCGATTTGTAAAAATTTGGGTACGGGTCACTTTTGGTATCCTTCTTTCTAGAGAGGGTTCCACTATTGTGGTTGCAGGTTGAGTAGGGTTTACTAGCCCCATAGGATCCGAGGATGCTGAGGTGGTGCAACCTCATGGCCCGACACGTAGCTGGACCTATAATCAAATATAATGATTCATTCTTTGACTGGTTGCAGCCACAGATGCTAATGGTTGATGGCTATGCTTATGCTGGGTTGGATTTCCAAGGGGATCCAGATTTGGCCCTACCTGAGGATGCTCAATGGGGAGATCTAGGTAAGAATTACACACATTTTTACTTTTTTAAATGTTTTTGTGAATTTTATCATATGCAATGTTTTTATGTTTGTTCGAGAACTAATTACAAAAACTCTTTTTGATGACACAAACGTGGGGCCTTATCGACCTCTGGGCACCTCTCATATTCAACGGCAAGGAGAAGTGTCTCTAGTAGTGCGATGGGATGCCGAAGATTACGAGGCAGTGGAGCAAAACTTGGAGGGATTGACTACTGACATTCCAGACATGGCTATTGGGGAGATCCCTCGGTGTTATCAGTGCCACACCATGGGTGTATCAAAGTCTATTAGCCGACTGCTTCGTAGAATGGCCCGAGAAGTTGTGTGTTATCATGAGCGTCACCCATGACGCTATTTTGTAGAAGCTATGAGCTTCATATTTTGAGATTTTGGTCCTTGGACAGAAACTTTTTGTAAAAAAATTTGATCGTTATATACATATATACAGCTTCTACTAGCTTATCTTGTGTTGTGTGATACATGTGATGTGATTGGTTTTATAAATGACCCAAATGTCTATCTAATACATAGTTATCTAATGCATCTGTCAATGTATTTAGACATCTAGGAATGTGTTGATACTCAATATAATCAAAATAACGTTCCAAGAGGCAAATTCGTAAATATACCCATAATAAAGTAGGACTTCGAATAGAATAGACATTTCTTAGTTGTATTACTACTAGCTACGAATAGAGTCATATAACCAAGTGGCGGATACCAAGCGAAATGGCATCAATCAACAGTTCGATGACAACACTATATTCTGCAATGTTATTGGTCGCATGGCCGAGGCACACACCTCGTAAACTAATGAGCTCGTTTGTAGGGGCATAAAGTGCCCATGCAGCAGAAGCAAGGTTCTGAGTACTACAGCTAGCGCCATCGGTGAAGCCAATGTAGAGTGGTGAAGACTCCGACATCTAGAAACCAACTACAACGCACAATAAGTGGTTGAGGACAGAGGCCAAATAACACAAAAACAAAGCAACAAAAAGTATGGTACAATAAAATACAAGCACTCATGCACAGGTGATCTCAAGCATAGTACTTTTTTAAGTACAACCCATTCCTGAGTTCACTCAAAGGGATGTCATCGTAGTCCACTAACTCGTAGGCTTCTTTCTCTAGAACTCTTTTAACGATAAAAGGACCTCGCCACATGGCTTCAAACTTTCCGGCTGCTAGTATTTCCCGATCTTGTTCATAGAGGAGAACTAGATCACCTTCAGAGAAAACATGAGGTTTTACATGTTTGTCATATTGGGCCTTGATGCGTTTCTTATGGGCTTCTATGACTAGGGTAGCATCATGACAAGTCTCGTCTAATCGCATGAGGTGCAATAGGCATTCCTATTTGGTAGAAGTGTTTGGGAGTAGTTCGATGGATAGTTTTAAGGAGGGTATCTCACATTCAATCGGTAGAATGGATTCTAGGCCATAGACTAATTGGAATGGTGTAAACCCGGTAGCAGACTTAACGGATGTCCGATATGCCCACAATGTTGAAAACAACATCGTATGCCAACACGTCTTGTGAATCCCTATCATTCACCGAAGCATGGTAATGAGGACCTTGTTTATTGCTTCAACTTGGTCATTGGCTTGTGGGTAATAGGGTGTTGAGTTTTCATGGCGAAAACCCAACTTTTCAGTGAGTTCGGACATCATGAAGTTTCTAAAGTGGCTACCATGATCAGTGACGATAGCCTGAGGAACACCAAAATGAGCTATGATGTGATTGAATATGAATAATGCTGCGGTCTTTTCGGTGTTATCAAATGTCAGCATCGCCTTGGCCCATTTCGAAAAGTGATCTATAGCTACAATAATGTATCCATACCCCTCGGCTGAGTGAGGGTGACATGTCATGAAATCGATGCTCCATTTCGCAAAAGGACCTACTGAGACCACAGGATGAAGAGGAGCAGGATGGGATCGAATTTTATGGTTGTAGGTCTTTCAAGCGTGGCATTTTTGGATGACAATTATACAATCGTTAAATAAGGAAGGCCAAAAAGATACTACTCGCAAGATCTTTTGGGCAGTAGCATACCCAGACATATGACCACCACAGGCTCCAGAATAGAAATCATTGAAGGCTTTCTCGGCTTCGTCAAATGTGAGGTAGCGTCGAAAAAATGAGTCAATCCCACAATGATAAAGAGTATCCCCGAGGATAATATACTGATGGGCTTGGTAATGTATTCGACGATGGTCAGTACTAGAAAAATTGGGCTAAAAAGTCTGGGTTTGGAGATATATGATGATATCTCCATACCAAATATCATCAGAACTAATCAGGAAAAGGGATTCATAAGGTAATGAATCGGCTGCTACATTTTCCATCTCAGAGTAGGCAAAGTTGCATATCAACTCGGAAAACACTAAGGATTTCTTGGACTTAGCGCGTTCAAATTATACGTCAAACTCCTAGAGTATCACGATCCATTTGGATTATTTTCCCCCGAGCAGTTGACGTGTGAGAATGTGCTGCATAGGGTTGCAGTTAGAAATGACCGTAGTCTTGCGAGAGAGGATATAGTGCCAGAAGCGTTGAACTATTTGGACGGCTTCCAAGGCCAATTTTTCAACATGTAAATACTTGATTTCGGTTGGCGTAAGACTTCAACTTAAGTAATAGATGACATGTTCATCATAGAATCATCCTCCTGGATGAGAACCATAGCGATGGTGTAGTCCGAGGCTGCAAGGTAGAGGAAATAATCACGACTGTAATCAGGTGGGAAGAGAAGTGGGGCACGTGTCAGAGACATTTTCAAAGCTTCAAAATCTTTGTGGGCAGTGGTATCCCATATGAACTCAGACCCTTTCTTGAGCATTCACATGAATCCAAGAGTTAGTTCAGCATAGTTCGGGATGAAACGACGAAGGAAGTTTTCTTTCCCTTGCAAACTTTGTAACTGGCGAAGTGAAGAAGGAGGAGGAAGATTGAGAATTGCCTCAACCTTCAAAGGATCTACCCTAATCCCTTGACGTGAAACAATAAAGCCTAGAAGCATGCCGGATTCTACGCAGAAAACGCATTTGTGAGGATTCAAGCATATATGGTAAAACCAACATCGGAGGAAAATGGCACGGAGGTGTATTGGATGATCTACCCAGTGCATGGAATGAGTGCATAAGTTGTCTAGATATGGTTGCACGATGTGTTTGATATCATGGAAGGCATAAGACATAGCGCGTAGAAAATTCATGCCAACGTTTTTGAGACCAAAAGGAATTTTTTGGTAGGAAAAAGTGCCCCAAGGACAAATAAAAGTTGTTTTGTCTTGGTCCGCGGGAACGATATTGATTTGATTATATCTAGAGAAACCGTCCATCAGAGAGAATATTTCACTGTCGGCGCAATCATCGATGATCTGGTTGATGAAGGGGGTGGGAAAGTTGTCTTTAGGACATTCTTTGTTAATGTCCCTATAATCAATGCACACGCGAATCGTGCCTTGTTTCTTGTCAATCAGGACAAGATTGGAAATCTAGCTAGTGAGAGCCACCGAGTAAATAAATCCAACTTTGAGAAGTTTTCCACTTCAAGCTTGATAGTGGCTGCTTTACATGGGTAGACCAGACGAAGGCATTTTCAGACGGGTTTATCTTCCAAGTATGTCTTTATCTCATGGATCACAATGGCAAGGTCGATACCTGGCATTTCTTCGTAGCTCCAGGCGAAGACGTTACAAAATTCTTGGAAAAGAGACTTGTAGGTGACGACTTCATCATGTGAACATGAAGCTCTGATATGCACATTTTCGACAATTCCAGGTTTTATGGATATGTCAAGGGGAATGGTGGGTGAGATATTTCTTAAGTTCCCTTCGTAAAGCACATCGTGTGTAGACTCGGGAATGGTAGAAATGATGACAACGGTCGATGGGGTCAAGATCCGTTGGTAACTCTAAATGGTGTGTTGTTCTAGGAAGAGGATGGACCGATGATGTTCATCGTCCCAGGGGGTGTCTTCCATAATAGACATGATCATCTCGTTCATGGGAAAAATGATGTGGAAAGGATCTGGAGATAAATCACCAAGAGAGGGGGTATAAGGAGTTGTCGATTGAATAGCTTGATAGGCAGATTCGACCGGACTCAAAGGAATTTCATCACTGTAACGAAGATGATCGTCGGGGTTGGGTACCAGCCATGGGCTGTGAGATGCAGGGGTTCCATGAATAGAGGTGGAGATGATATTGATTGAGGCAATAGATGGATGTGGAACATCGGGTGGTGGGATGGGGAAGGTACCCATTAACGAGGAGTCTTTAAGAAGACCCACACTGACGTTCTCGTATCCAGGGGGATTTGGCAATGAACGGTATGTTGCTGGTACGTGCATCTAAGTTAAAGAAAGCTAATTGGTCGACGATAATTACCTTTCCTTGATGTGGGAAACATACAACATGAAAAAGAGTCAACACGACTGCGCGCATGGAATCAATCCAGCTACGACCAAGTAGAAGATTGTAATCGAGAGGGGCGTCAAAGAATTCCACTTCAACTTGGATCGTTTTGCCTTCTAATGTAATCAGTAATGAAGGGAGGACACTGTAATGCTTAAAACCGGAGCCATTAAAGGCTTTGAGTGTGTTGTGGGATTCAGTCAAAGGAGGAGAGTCGATGGCTTTCCAGCAGGGAATAGACATGACACACGTTGAGGCACCCTCATCGATAATGGTTCTACAAATGTTCTTGTCGAAGACAATAACTTGTATTTGGAATGCGACTTGAGCGATTAACCTTGGAATGTGATCTTCCAAGTCAAAAATTATTAAATTCATATCTGTAGGGTCGATTCCACCGATAGCTTTTAACAGTGCCTTCCGTTGTATAGGAAAACTTTGGAGGACTTTGAGGGTTGACATTGCGGACGGTGCTTGGGCCTGATCTTCGACAATGTTGTAGTTCTGGGCAGCATGGGCATCAGGATTGAAAGCCAATTTTTGAACAACACCCTTTGGTGGAGGGCGAAGAACTGTATCTAGGCTCAGTCATTCGAGATGAAGAGGACCATTAGTAGGTTGGGTCGTGGGAGATGGTTGGACCGATGAAGGCAGTATCGTATCAACCTTCTCTTTGGAGGAAGAATAATCTTTGGCTCGAGTGGTAAGTGTGATGTCGTTCTTCTTTGAATCACTGATACACATTAATACATAGGATGTATTGGAGGGGGAAGGTTGGTCATGAATGACCAATTGGGCCTGTTGTTGAGAGGGGAAGGGTTGTGACAATATGGCCAGAGTGGAGGGTTTCATGGTCCCTTGAAGGAACTTGGTAACTTTGGCTCGTCATGGACAATCGTTCGTGTAGTGATCGTCACCACATATAAGACAAGGGTATCGATGTTTACGCTTATCCCTATCGTCAACAGGGGGTGTCTTAGTTCTCTTAGTTTGTGGAGTATTTTTGTCCTCCTTATTCTTACTATTTCCTTTTCTGGATTTGTTTTTACCGACGGGGGTAGATTGAGCAACATTTACCTCAGAAGTCTTGCCGATGGGAGGGGTAAGAGACGGAGCATTTTGAACATTAGAAGAAATAGATTTGGGGTTGTTGCTAGAATTTTGGACGGAATGAGGTTGGGCATGGAAGGTTCCAATCACACTGTCAGCCAGATGAGAAGCAGTGGGAGTGGTTGAAGTAGTAGAAGTAGAAGAACGAGGTGCATCAGGAAGCAGGTCATAAAGAGTACCCATTTGTGAGTAAACAAGATCTAGGTATTGGGTGCGACTGATTGCATGTTCCTCTGTGACAACTCCACCCATGGCAATGTCACAAGCGATGTCATTCACGAATGATTTCCTGAACCATTCTGCCAGCAACTGATCAGGGAGTTTGAGTTTGATGGGACTTCATCTTCGACGCCACTCATGAATGTGATTGGAGATATGAGTGGCTTTGCTTTGTTTAAAATAACTCAAGATTTTGGTTCTTGTTTCATAGCAGATCGATAACTGGTAGTGGGTGAGGAACGTCATAGCGAGGGTGTTGAAGTTGATGAAGAAGCCTCGTGGTAGTTCTATATACCACTTTGCGGCAGAACCTGTAAGGGTTCATTGAAAAAGGCGTAGGAGAATAGAGTCATCCATCAAAGAGTTGGATGAGCACCAATGGTGAAAAGTCATGACGTGATTGTTTGGGTCCTCTCCTGGTTTACCATCGAATTTAGGGATGTCAGATGGTAGTTTGGCTGGTATAGTGGGCCATTGAGGAGAGTGACAGATGGGATCATTTAAAAACCATGACAGATCAAGTAGGTCCAAGGTGGTTAAAAAAGGTAACTTTCTGTTCACATGTGGGTACTGGTGACTTTGGGGAGGAAGTCACATCGGTGAACTAGTGGGACCATAAGTGGTTTGCATGTAATTTGAAGATCCAGGCAGGTTTGGTTGTTGGTGTGGAGGTAAGCAATTCATAGGGTTGTACCCTTGAACAGGGGCGTGGGGTTGAGCGGTCGAGCCCCAGATAGGATTGGACGTGCCTAGGTATGGTTTGCCTATGTTAGGGGGGGTGATGGAGTTAGCTTGAGGTGGTGGCCCCCCAATCAAGAAAGGATTATGTTGAACAAGATAATTCCAATACTGGGCCAAGGACAAAGGTATGTTTTGTCTAGAGGGTGGGGTCAGTAGGGGTTGCCCTCCAATTGGGGATTGAGTTCCAATTGGGATTTTCCCTGTAAAAGGTGGTTGGATGTGACCTCCTTGGTGAAGTTGTCCACCAACAGGAATCTGGTAATTTGGTGTGAACGACGGAATGGTTCCACTAGGATCAGTGCCTCCGATAGAGGACGGAAGAGATCCTATGAAAGGTGGTGGAGGAAGTGTTGGGATGAAACTGGGAGGATGTTTCCCAGAAGGAGTAGAACTTCCAAGAGTTCCGGATGAGATTTGCACCGGAGCGGGAATAGAGGCATTCAACGCATGGTATCCAGGTGGAAGTGTCGGGGTGACTCTGGGCGAAAACGGTGTGCTAATGGGGGCTTGAGTAGTCGTGGCAATCCCGGTGTGAAGATTCATAGTATCTATATAATGGACCATTTGTAAAGGGAGAGTCAAGATGTGGCTAGTTGGTGGATTTTTTGTACCAGGAAAGTAATAAGAAGTAGTAAAAGTTACTGCATCTGGATCAGATGTTTTGGGTAGTTCAAGTGCGATAGTGATATCAACGCCTTCTCCTAAGCCAAAGATATCTCACCTAAAAATGCCAGTAGCCCAAAAAGGATCTTGATCCTCAGGTCCTAGGAAAGGTCCAGTCAGTGATCCAGAAGACTGAACAACTAAGTCTCCAGAAGAATTCACTCATATAATACATCTCTCAGAGTCGGGGTGAAGTCAAAAGTCCTCTCAAGAATTGGATATTCAGAATCTTTTGAGAGAGTTTGTTCTTTCCACTTGTGGAGTGGTGACGTCTTGGACTTCACTCTGTTGAGGAGAGCCCTCCGGTGAGTTGTTAGGCAAGGGTTGAGAACCTTCCATATTTTCTGGGGGTAAGCCTTTCATTCTACGTGAACGACATGGAGGGTCAATTGTGATCGAGTTCAAAACTTACGAAGGAAATTCTATGGTCAACTTGGGTAAACAAACAACATGCGCTAGTAAAAATCTAGGAAGCAAAACCAAGCAAACAGGACCTTCAAATTCCGAAGTCACTATTTGGTGATGGAATCCAACGTCGCAATGACCAAACAAGAAGGGGCTGGGGTAGGTTGTAAAAGATACCTTGATGACCTGCTTAACGGACTTACACCCTGGTGCAAGCTCCCACACATAATCGTGGGTATACTCTCCAAGTAGCCCGAGTGAGTTTTGCCAACGTTGATTCCAGGTACCGTGAAGACTTTCCCCTTCACAGTCACCTTGTGTAAGACCCTAAGAAGATAGGCCACTAAGGTTACCACCGACAACAACAAAGCCTAGGGGAACAATCGACAGTCCGATCCACACGCAAGGGCAGGGTATCTAAGCCTGAAATCAGCTTGAGAGGCTTCCACTCATCATTGTGTGTATACCTTCAAGTGATCCCCGTAATACGTGTAATATCTACACTGATATCGACAAAGAAGGGTGAGTAACTCTATCAATCTCAATGTGACCTCAGGTTTGACCCTTGTGTGAGAAGGGCTTCCCAGGACAAAATGTTGCAGATGGAATTTGACACTCCCTATCGCAAGATACTATTGTGTGTTTTGTGCTTTGGAGAGTGTGTCTCATTTCTTGTTCCAAAGATCTATCCTAGCTAATGTTGGTGTAAAAGAGCCCTAGAAAAATTTACTAGTTGAATATTAAAATTGTGTAATATTATTAAGGGTTATTGTTACTCAAGAGGAGACGGAGGTGAAACCGATGTTGTATGAGACTCTGACCCAACAATGCATGGATAGGAACAAATGATACCAATTTTTGTTCGATGAATCCTATTTACAGGAGGGAAAGAAAAGTTTTCTAGAACAACTTGAACTACATTGTACGATCATCTTTAAAATGCAATATCAAACAATCATTAGCAATGCAAATTATCTATTTGTGTTTTTTCAATATTTCAATGCCAATATTTTTGAATAACAGGTTGCTTAAAAGAAAGAAAATGTTTTCAATTTTTATTAGAAACCAACAAGAAATATGGAACTAAAAAGTAAGCAATCAACGAAAATAAAAGAACGCACATCAAAACACCCCAAATGGATCTTTCAATGAAGACAAAAAATGATAGACTGACAAAACTAGCTTCTTCAAATGCACAAGGATAACAAATTTCCAAGTAATAAACAGTTGAAAAAGACAACTGAACTCAACTTTAACCCAATCACAGGCTCTCGACCAAACAAGCACTCGGATACTAAGATAAGAGATTATATGCTTGTTGAAGAAAAAGGTTAAGAGGTAAAAATCGAGACAAAATGAGCAAGGAGAGTTTTCGATTTCCGAAAGCTAATCATTCACAAGGTATGAAGCTAAGAAACATCCAATCAATGGCTGGAGAAGTTCTTCCTAGACACACAAACAAATTTGGGTATCTAAGGACACAAAAGATTTAAACCAAAAATTTTGCAAGTGGGTTCGTAGGATGTCAGTGTATTATAGTGTGAGAATGAAGGATCCTCACAAGCTGGACATAGGTTGACTGCGAGGGGTTCACACTGGAATGAATACCAGGGTGCAAACTCAGGTGATTCTCACAGGATACTAAAGGGTGCAGTGAGAGAAGGTCTGTAAACAAACAAAATTTGGAAAAAGGACAAAATTTTTTAGAGAACTTCTAGACCCAGGGAGTCAGTGAGGATATCCACAAGACTCAGAGATTGATGGGAATAAGAGATGGTAGGTCAAGAGAAAATGGCCAAGAAAAAACCAATAAAAAACCACTAAAAATGGGTATAGTCCCCAGTGGAGTCGCCAATTTTGTTATCGGACAAATCGGTAGGTGCAGACACTAATAGATCTCCCTAGATCCACCTAGATCTAGAACAAAATATGAAAGGACATGACTCTTTCCCTAAGTTGTAATCATTGAATCTACTAATAGGAAGGAATAAATGACATACCTTTATATCGATTCCTTAGGTCTCTATTGTTCTCGCTTCATGCCGATGCTCTCATGAAGTCAAGTCCGAGACGACACAAACCAACCAAAGTGAATATAGCAAAGTATATTCTATGTCAACGTATGCATATGATCAAGGAATTACACAATAAAGTAGGAGTGACTTTATGGGAAAGGGACATACCATTGTATCATATTAATTGAAAGTAGAAGATACAACCTGATCGCCTTGATGTCGCAAGATTCCTTTCAGTGACCCTTGGTTCCAACACACACAATTTCTCTGTACTTGCATGAAGAAGATCCAGTTCCTTTTGATAGACCAAATAGAGCCTTCAAGCTTCTGTCCAAGCAGGATTCTTCACACAATTATCTTACCAATTCTTCATTCAATCTTCCTTAACCTTTTCCATGAGAAACCTTTCAATATATAGGAGAAGGAGAGATGGTTACATGGATGAGGATGATCCCACCAAATATGAGAATTCAGTAAGATGCCAACCATATGAATGCCAACTCATTTTCTAGAAGATCCCCTTCTAGAACCCTCGAGACTTCTTCTTTTTTCCAAGCTTAGAAACAAGTTCGCACCCTGTCCATATAGCAACCTGCGAATAGTTCGCATGCTAAGTGTGGGAAGTCTGTGAGAATCAAGCATTCTTGCACCCTAATACATAGGCAGCCTGTGAACTCACTCCAAAAATGTGTTTTTGGGAGGAAGACATAAGTCATTTTCCTTAGGGAAAAAGTCCTTGTTGGGATCTTGAATACATCATTGTTGAGACATCACCAAAGTGACCAAAATCATGTGTAATAGCAGCAACAGAAGATCTTCCAGCTAGGGAGGTTGAGAGAGTGTTGAGACAATTCGAGTGGAACTTTATTGCGCTCACTCGCATGGTCCCTATGGTAGATATTGAGGATCTTCCACCATCTATGCAACCTCATGTAGTGGGGGCACCATGGACATGGGTCCGATTGTTTCAGCATTTGGAAAACACTGTTGATCAGTATAACAGGGCCCACAACCCGTAACCTTGTATATATTTTTTAGGGCATAAGCCACGTGACTCGTTATTGGTCATATTTTTGAGGTGCTTGTGTCCACCTATGTACTCTGGTGATTATGATGTTATATATGGATTTTTATGTCTTTTTGTGTCTTATGGATCATGTTTGCAAAAAATGTATTTACATGTTTATGTGTATGTCCTTTCATATGTGTGCAATATGCCAATCTAAAATTTGATTAGCTAGAGTATCTGTAATTTGGTTTAATCTCCTAGGAATATGAAAATATGTAATATAATCAAAGCTTCATTCTAAGAGACGTACCCTAAGGAATCATCAGTGTAAAGTCGGATCATGAACATGATAGACTCTATTTAACTGAGACACAACCAGTTGAGCATCGAGATAGACCCGGATATGAGAGATACCAAATGACAAGGCGTCACGAAGCAACTCAATAACTGCACTATACTCGACAACATTATTTGTGGTGTCACCTAAGCATATACCTTCAGAAGATAATAACTGGCCTCGAGGTGAAAAAATTACCCAAGCTACAGAGGCAAGCCTCTGAGTGTATTGACTAGCATCGTTCATGTACCCAATGAACACCTCAAATTCACTTGACATCTGCCACAATGATGAAAGATACATAAAAAATGACACGTCCATAACACTAAAAGAAACTAGAAAGTAATAGTACAAAGGCTATACATATGTTACAAAAAGTTACCCATGGTGACCTGCCTATGAGTAATACTTCTTGAGGTAGAGTCCATTTCTAGGCTCTACCAAAGCATTTCCTTCAAATTCAACTAGATGATAAGCACCCTTTTTTAGCACCTCTTTTATGATGAAATGTCTGAACCACATGGGTTTGAATTTTCCTGCCCCGAGGGGGTTTTTATCTTGGTCATAGACCAAGACAAGCTCACCTTCAGTGAAAATCTGAGGACGAACAGACCTATCATACTGACACTTGAATTTATGTTTGTGAGCCTCCTTGGCCAGGTATGCATCATGACACTGCTCATTGAGCTGCTCAAGGTATAATAACCGCTCTTCAAGTGGAGAAGTTTCTAGCAATAATTGTACTGCCAACTTTAGGGACTGGATCTAACATTCGATAGGCAAGACTGCTTCTAGCCCATAAATGAGTTGAAAAGGTGAGAAACCAGTTGCAGTCTTAACAAATATTCAGTAACCCCATAATGCCGAATATAACATCAAATGCCAATTTGACTTGGCTGAGTTGATCATTCGTTGTAGGATGGTCTTAAGAGATTTATTCAGAACTTCCACCTGACCATTTTCTTGGGGGTAGTAGGGTGACGAATGTTCTTGCCATAACCCAAGATTTGATGTTAACTTGGTCATCATCTGGTTTTGAAAGTGACTTCCATGGTCAGTGAAAATCTCCCTCGGGACGTCGAACCTTTCTATTATCTGGTTGAATAAAAGGAGAGTTGCAGTCTCTCCATCATCTTTAAACGTTAGCATAGATTTGACCCACTTCGTGAAGTAGTCTATGGCTACGATGATGTAAAGGTACCCCCTTGCTGAAGGAGGGTTGCATGTAGTGTAATCAATCCCCCACTTGGTGAAAGGACCAACTATGATGACAAGAAACATGGGAGCGGGATGTGCCCTCATCTTCCGAGAGAAGATCTGGCACAGGTGGCACTTCTTGACTGATTCGATACAATATTTGATTAGTGTCATCCAGAAGTAACCTACTCATAGAATATTTTGGGTTGTTTCCAACCCAGACAAATGACTGCCACATGCTCTGGTATGGAAATCGTTAAGCATGATAACTGCTTCTTTGTGAGTGAGACATCGGTGCAGGATGCAGTCTACACCTATCCGATACAATGTATCATCGAGTATGGGATAATTCTTAGCCTGATGGCATATGCATCGATGCTCATCACGAGAAGAAGAGGTGGGGCAATTCAAAGTCTGGAGATAGATAAGTATATCTCCATACTAGGGATCCGAAGAGGTGATCAAAAACATATCTCCTCTGATAGGCGAATCTTCGGGCACAAAATCACCTGACTCAGCTGGAAGTTCTGAAATAAGTTCTACAAAGACCATTGACTTTTTGGATTTCGTTGAAATGAAATCTAATTCAAACTCCTGGAGGATAACTATCCATCTACTGATCTTTCCACCTATTACCCATCGTGTCAACATGTACTGGAATGGAGTCACGACAGTAATGACGGTGGTCTTACAAAACATAACATAATGACAGAATCATTGAACAACATGAATTACTGCCAACGCAAGTTTTTTGATATGAGAATAATTGAGTTCCAGTCCTACGAGGCCTTGGATTAGGTAATAAATCACATATTTTGAGAACAAGTCATCCTCCTGAACTAATACCATGATGATGGTTGACTCTGTTGCAACCACGTATAATAAGAAATCCTTGTTATAGTTAGGTGGTCGAAGCAAAGGGGAAGTCGTTGAAAGATTGTGTGTGGGGGAGGCAACTGAATTATTGTCTCAACCTTGAGAGGATCGACCATGATCCCTGTTGTTGATACTATGAAACCTAACAATCATCCTAATGTTACGCAAAAGATGCACTTGTTTGGATTTAAACGAATCCGAAAGTAGCGACAACGCTCAAAGATAAGTCGGAGGTGTTTGGGATGATCCGTTCTCTTGTGAGATCGAGATGCTAAATCATCTAAATAGGCCTCGACTATATGCTTGAGGTCATGGAAATCAAAAGACATGGCCCACTGAAAGGTCCCTCCAGCATTTTTTAGACCAAAAGGCATCTTACGATACGTGAATGTACCCCATGGACAGATGAATGTCGTTTTGTGTTGGTCTTCAGGTTTGATTTGTATTTGGTTATATCTCAAAAAACCATCCATGAAAGAGAAGGCCTCGAAACCCGCACATTCATCAATTATCTAGTCGATGAATGGTGTGGGAAAATTATCTTTGGGACAGGCCTTGTTCAAATCACAAAAGTCTGTACATACACGAATCGTGCCTTGTTTTTTGTTGACCGGCACGGGGTTTGACACCCATTGGGTCAAGTGGATAGGATAGATAAAACTAGCTTTTAGAAGTTTCTCAACCTCAACCTTAATGGCTGCTGCTTTCTTGGGGTTAACTGGACAAAGATTCTGTCGAACAGGCTTGGCATCTAGATAAGTTGTGATTTCATGTTTGACTATTTTTGGATCAATGCCTGGCATTTCCTCATAAGACCAGGCAAAAACATCGCGGAATGCTTTAAATAGATCTGTGTAGATTTGAATCTCTCTGGGGGAGCAGTCAGCTCCGATGAAAATGTTCTCCACAATGCCAGGGGTTCTGGAGATATTGATCGGTATGGTTTTAGCGATGGTTGCCATATTACCCTCAGCATAGGACTCGTGTGTAGCTAAGGGATTAATAGGAAAATACCTATCTCCAGTCATAGTCAAGGTGAATTCTCTGGCCTCGATTCTGCTTAACTCTGGGAGGAAGTATGATCTGTGATGAAGATCATCCCAGGGTTTGTCTGGACTAGTCATTGATTCAATTATTGCTTCGTCAGAGGGAAAGACTAAGTCTAACGAATCGGTGCCAGTGAGAGAACCTTGACCCCAAATAGGCTCTAGAAGCGGATCTAACTCTTGTGCAGGAGTTGGATCTGGGTTGGCTGAAGCTTACTGGACTAAAGAGTATGCTACTTCAGCTGCGGACAAGGGCATGGACAAGCCTGGGTGCCCTGCCCCCTCCATAGTGGTCGATGGGGAAGGGATTATCCACGGATCGGTTAAGTAAGTCATGTGAAATGATGAAACTTGGAAAATCTCAACCTTATGGTGGTCGGATATGAACTTGACATTGCCTTGAGGGGGTGGGTAATCGAAGGTACCCATCAAATATGGGCACAAACCAACCCCTACGTTAACTACGCCTGGTTGAGGATTATCAATCATCAGGACCGCGGACACCCCCAATGAAGGGTCAGGTCTGGAGAAAGAAAATTGATCAATGGTCACCATCTGGTCCTCATGTGGAAACAACAAGACCTGGAAAACTGTAGCAACCACTGCTTGCATGGCATAAGTACAACTCCTTCCTAACAAGAGATTGTATTCAAGGAACGCGTCGAATACTTCTACCTCAATGCACATGGTCTTCCCTAAGAATTGCATGGGAAAAGAGGGAATGATACCATGTGGTCAGACCGAACAAATGTTGAAAGCAGTGAGAAGAGTAGGCGATGGAGACAAAACGGGCTGGCCAATGGCCTTCCAACATGCCAATGACATAACGCTTGTTGAGGCGCCCTCATCTACCACCGTACAAAAAATATTTCAAGTAAAAGTTTTGACACCGTGCCCAATGCCGTCTCCATGTTGCTTTCAACTGAACCATCTGAAGCATGCCTTATAACGCAAGCCTTGTAGCACTTTGCCTTTGCATCTTGACACCTTGACCCCTGGAGGGATTTTTCTAACTGTCCTTGCTTTGAACATCAGTCTTATCCTTGCACCTACAAATAGTATGTTTGCGACACTCGTTCCTCCTTTGTAAGGTAGCATTCTTTTATTCTTTTTCCAAAATTATCGAAAAAGGAAAAAAAAATCAAATATACCCCCAAAAAAGGAAGGGAAAAGTATTTTCTTTTTATTGGCAGCACAATGAGTCTCCCTTAGACAAAGCACATCCTTTTGTTTGTTCGTCAAGATCTTGGATTTAATATGACCTTAGGAAGTTGTTCTCGCTACATAGGGCCGTGTCCTCCTCCATTTGGTTATTCTTCCAAACATGTGGAGATTTTGCGTTGCCTCCTACATCGTGAACTTATGTCAATGCCATGTTGCCCAAGTCTCATCATTCGTCATGCTATTGTCCAAGGGAAGTTTTTACCAAGCCCGAGTCGACCGGTCTGCAGTTTGTCTCTTTCCCTCATGCCTGACCATCCTGAAAACCCAATCAAGTCTTTGTTCGAAATCAATGAAACCTTTAGTCTGATCATCAAGATCCTCTAGTCCATGCCCGATGAGCCGTCGAAGACCTCTGGGTAGTGAAGTCATACACTCATATTACACTCCTACCAAGTTTTGAAGATTTTGAACTTGTTTCTTGCGCTCTGAAGACTTCATCTCTAGCCATTAGGTCTTATCATCTTCTAGAAGATGGATACTATGCATGTATATATTTTTTATTTCAAGATGTAGATCCATTGTGTATTGCTCGCGACTACACTTTATATAGTTATATGACATGGATCTGCAGTGTATTTGATTGGAAGCCATGATTTTATTTCCTCCCGATCATGTGTATGCCCGCCTCAGTGAGACAATTGTTATTTTACAGATGGCACCCCCCGAATTCTGGTCCCTGGGCTCACTGGTTTGGTATGTTGATAAAGATTGATAATGTATTCTAGCCATCAGATGCTCTTCTAACCTCACACATTAGGGGGCATCTGTTATAACCCTAATTTGCACTAGACATGCTTACCTATCATCAGGCCATCTCATATTCCTTCTTTTCCAAGCCACTACTGAACAACTCTTCTTAAAAACACCCTTTTTTTAAAGGCACACACACCCTACTCCACTACTGCACGTGTGTACACACTAGCTGGCTCACTACAACCCATGTGTACCTACAAAAGCATGAAAAATGGAAAGTTGTTTATGGAACACATAGTTTTGGGTAAGTTAACTAAACCTTTTGACCACGCATAGCTGATAACTCGACCAAATACCTAGCCCTTTCTAGCCTATAAAAGAAGGGGTAGGGATCCCATTTGAAAGGAGGAAAATCATAGTAAAGAAACTCTACCCGATTTAGTATTCCCCTTGCCCCAAACTTTTGCAACTATTGTGTGAAGAAGAAGCATATTTGAAAGCAGTTGGAGCACAATTGAAGAGGAACCCAGGACCAGATTCGAGGAGCAGTGGCTGATCCCACTATTGTAAGGTATTCTTGTGAGATTAATAAAAGAAGTACTTTTCCTATCCCGCCATATGAGGTTTTCATTGTTTGAATATTGATTATATGTTGATTAAATCTCTAACCCATTAGTTCATAGATCAAATGCATGTGGAGTTATGTGTTTGTCTTTTTTGAATGCATGTCAGTGTTGGGAGGAGATTTGCAGTCAAAGAGCAACCAAGCGTGAAAAGGGATCGATATCAAACGTGAAAAATAGGGTACGTCAACTTGAACAACGAACCCAAAGAACACCTCTGATTCACTTGACATCTACCACAGTGAAAAATATGACATAAATAATGACACGTCCATAAAACAAAAAAACAAAAACTAACTGTATAAGAACTATACATATGTACAAGAAGTCACCCAGGCGACCAATCTATGAGTAATACTTCTTGAGGTAGAGCCCATTCCCAACCTCTAGCAAAGAATTTCTGTTATAACCCTAATTTGCACCAAACATGCTTACGTGGCATCAAGCCATCTCAGATTCCTTCTTTTCCAACAAATATTCTTAAAAACACTTTTTATAAAGGCCCATGCGCCCTTCTCTATTACTGCATGCGTGTACATGCTCACTGACCCAAAACAACCTGCGTGTACCTACAAAAGCACGAAAAAAAGGAAAGTTACCGATGAAACAAACAACTTTGGGTGAGTTAACTAAACCTTCTAGCCATGCATGGCCGAGGGTTCGTCCAAATACCTAGCTTCTTCTAGCCTATAAAATAAGGGTTAGGGGTCCCATTTGGAAGAGGAGAATCATAGTAAAGAAACTATACCCAATTGTGCATTCCCTTTGTTCCAACCCTTTAGCCTTCCTTGTGCAAAGAGAAAGATAGAGAAAATAAGTTGGAGGATAGTTGAAGAGGATCCCAGGACCAGGTTCATGGAGCAGCGGCTGGCTTCATCATTTTAAGTTGATTTGTTGAAGTTAATAATAAAGAAATACTTTTCCCATCCCGCCATATGAGGTTTTCATGGTTTATTGCATACTTGTCTATTGAATCTCTAACCCATTAATCTATATATCAAATGTATGTGGAGTTTTTTGTTTCTTTTGTGTGAATGCAGGTTAGCCTTAGGAGGAGAGCTGTAATCAAAAAGAGATCAAGCGTGAGGAAGGATATATATCAAACACCCGAAATAAGTTATGCTCACTTGATCTACTTAACTATGTATTTTCTTAAGAATAATGGGGATTAGGTCCGGGACAACGGTAGAAAGTAGAAATCTTTAGGTATTTTCTGCATGCATAACTAAACCCTAAGTGCTAGTCTGTAGAGGGATTTCCCACTCACAACGGAATTGGTGACCATACTGGGGAGATCTCTAGGGTTCTTGGGGATATGTTTGGGTATTTTTAAGAACTATTTTCATTTTCCTATTTTTAAAGTTTCTGCAAAAGTCTGAGCTAACAGAGATTCTGGTCTTCCATACTAGTTATCTCTGTTTCTTCACTTGACTGTAATTTTTTTTCCAAGAGCCACAAAGGTACATGCGGCATGTATAAGGTCTACATGCGTGTACCCATGCCCTGCATTCTCACAGCCTGCTTGTACACACTAGCTGAGGAGGTGACAGTCGTGTGTATGATTCCAGAAAATTTCTTTTAAAGAGGCAGTCATCCTCTCCCCTGTCAGAATTAGTCCTTCTCAGGGGTTTTCTAGAACTCTTTCTAGTATTTTTTGTTTGCAGTCTATATCTTATGTTTCAACTTGGATTCATTTGTTCTATGAAGTTTTCCTTGAATTATTTTCTTTTTCTGTTTAAAGTAAGTGTCTGAGTCTTCAAGAGATTCTGGTTCTTAGTACCAGTAGTCTCTGCCTGGGCTGGCTTGCTTGGATTTTTATTTGTTTTAGAATTTCATATATACATGTGGCATGTATAAGGCCAACATGCGTGTACATGCTCTCTGACTTTACACAGCTCGCATGCACACGCTTTCTGTGGAACTATCAGTAGTGTGCCTATGGAGAGAATTCTTGTTGAAGGTAAGGCAGTCATCCTTTATTTTGACAAGAATTATACCTCTCAGGTTTGGGTCTCTGTCATAGCGGTGAGTGACTTAGGTTTGAGCATAGCAATAACTTTCGTTTTTCATTTAGAAGTTTTCCTCAATTTTTTTCTGTTATAGGGTTTTTAGACAAGTGTGAGAGTCCAATTTTAATTTTCTTGTGTGTGATTTTTTAAAGTGACTATTTGCGATCTGCTCTTAGGCTAGAAAGTTTTCTTGGTTTCGACTTGTTGATACTTTTCCTTTTTTCTTTGAGAGCATTCAAATAAAAAAAAATTCTTTTATTTCTTTCTTGGTTAAAAAGTGTTGCTTTGCATTAGTAACCAGGGAAAAGTCTTTGCTTTCATAAGTTATTGATAGTTTACTTAGATCATAAGTAGCTCGTAGTCGAGTGAAATGCTGCTTTGAGTTTGTTTTTCAAAGATATTAGAAAAAAATTTAGGTTTGAAAAGTTGTTTAAGAGTTAAGTTAAGTAAAGGTTTTTGTTTCCAGCTTTCTGTTTATTTTCCTTTCGTCTTTCAAACATCACTAGTTTCACTTTCATAACCTTTGACTTAAGACAAGCCATAAAAATTAACGCTAAATCTAAAATTCATTAGACTTTTTATGTTTGTAGGGTCAACCAACTAGTTTACGGTTAGGGCCTTGAATTAGGTTGAAGAGGAAACTCTTCAAGGCCATTAAAATCAAAAAATTGAGTTTGGGTTAGGGAGTGTCAAAATCCAATATCATGAAGGTTATCTGGGACCCCCCTCTAACACAAGGGATAAACATGAGGTCACATGCGGGAAGGTAGCAGAGATAACCCCTCCAAAGATGGACCAATCGTAGTGGAGAACACATATAGAGGGCTTGTCATGGGATTCCGTCGATTGCATTTTCCACGGAGCTTCATGGGTCTTGAATCCTTTCGAGGTCCTCAGTTGTCTTCTAGACCACTTTTTTTCGATACCCTTGACAGGTTTCGGGCTCGATACCCGTTGGCAGCCAACCCAATTTTTTTCGATTACTCTCAAAAGCTGCCTACACCCCTTGCGGTATCATGACAAATCATTGTCGCATTGTGCTAATGGACATGTGTCTCGTTTTTGCAACCATTACAATTCAATTTCGACTCAGTTTTCACAATTGCAAATGTGAAAACACCCATCTCGTTGATTATACTGTCGTCGTCTTTTTGATTTGTTGGTTGATACTTGATCACTGGTTTATCATGTGATTGATTAAGGTTTTATCAGACTTATGTTCTTGATCATTATCTTACCTTGATTGCGCATTTGGATATATTCCACTATTAAAGCTTTGGGCATGAAAGTTATTGGTCTTATTTATGAAAATTGTAACGTATTTGCTCATATTGTTTTATCCTTGTTATGGTTTTCATTTGATTATCATATGAAAAAATTGTATTGGAATATAAACACATGTGGTATACACCAAATACATTGGCAAGTTCGTAAAGGTATGATAACAATGGTTTTGATGGCGCATAAGTTGATCTTATTCGATTTTGGGAAATCGATTCTTGGCATACTATGCTTGCAAAGCAGATTATACGATGGTTGATAAAACCCCGAGCTATCAGTTAGCAATAAACTTTGTGATTAAGCGGATGATCAAACGGTGGAATTGGCACGTTAAACTCGTAATTAATGCAGGTACTGTGTTGGTGTTGAACTTAACACTTGG